>JBCFYV010000012.1:26192381-26219729 GCA_039000515.1 Timema cristinae | reverse complement strand
TAGTGACGCAGTTTGTTTTTGAAAATTGTGACGCAAAGCTTCATCACTTTGAACTTCAATTAGCTCTTCCTTGAAACATGCATTCTCTGAAAAATGTTCAGTCAAGTATTTAACGTCAATGTCAAATGGACCGTGCACCCAACTGTATCCAGCCATTTTTTCTGGAATGTAGCGATCGAACTCAAAATTTTATTTATGCAGATTCCCAATTATTACATTTTTTAACCTCAGTTCATTTCAATGCTTTCATATTTCAGAAGCAAGTTTAAAGTCGGAAAAGACGCCATCTTATTTTATTCTGTTTTATTTTCCACAATTTCAACTTTCATTTGAATGCTGTCAATTTCTCAATTAGGTCAATAACAGTGTAATCGCGACCTTTCATCGAGGTGGTCAACCTATTGAGTTTCGCAAATATATCTGAAAGGTAGGCTAAATTCAATATCCACTTTTCGTTAGAGAACCGGGAAGTCAAGGGTCGATTCTTTTTTGACAAAAATATTTCAATCTCCTTGCGTAGAGGTACAACTCTTTGAAGTACATTCACTCGAGGCAACCACTTGACCTCAGAATGATACAACAAATGAGTGTTCTCAGAGCCCATTTCCAAGCACATCTGGATAAATATCCTGTTGCTAAGTAGCCTTGCTTTTATAAAATTGACGATCTGAACATCCTCTTTCATAACAATATCCAAATCCTATGACAGCCTCTTGGAAGCATGATTTTCCTGATAAAGAAGACAAACATTTTTACCTGCGGATTAACTTCCTTTGCTCTTGCACAGAAGCCCTGGCATGCTCCAAGCATTACTGGCGCACTGTTAGTACAGATGATGTGGCATTGATTCTAAGACAAACCTTCTTTAAAAGTTTGTCAAGTAAAAATGTATTCTTCTATATTATATGTGGTAAGTGGACGGTAAAACAAAAAGTCTTCTTCCATTTCGGTAAATCCGGCATAGCTTATGTAGGCTATGAGTTGAGCAGTGTCACATCAGTATTTTCATACAGTTGTAGACTAAACGGGGACCTGGTGGTCTAGAGGTAAGGTGTCAGACTTCTGTGCTGACGGCCGGGGTTCAATCCTCTGTCCGGCACATATTTATCTGATTACCAAACCCTTCCTACACCTCTGACAAGACATCTTGTGAATGTGGGGAATGCCAGGCCTCCACCGTGGTTCGGATTCCACGTTAAACTGTAGATCCTCCATTTCATCTCACAATCACCCTACCCATTACACATTAGCGTAAGTGCGTATAACCCGAAAGGGTAGTAAGACGCGATGCTAATAATAATAATGTAGACTAAACTGCCCACTAGTTTTGATGCCTGAAATCACTTGTCTTTTAATATCAATCGACATACCATGGAATGGACATGATTACAAAATAGTATCATTTGACAGTGGTAGTTGTTCAATTTTTGTTACATATTCATCACCACAGGTCATCCGAATAATGTTTATTGCTGCCGGTTTTACCAAATCCTCTCCAATTGAATGTGGTTTCTTCTGTGTTGCAAAACGCCAAGCAACATGGTAAGAAGCAAGAGTGCTTGCTGGACAGAATAAACAGCCTTATTTCCAGTATTGAAACGTTGTCGCTTCGGCTGCTGTTCTTTTCTTTCAAAGAAATTCCATTCTTTAGTAACTAAAGCACTATGCTTGGTTTGAAGGCGCCTCTTTGGCTTGTTCTGTTTTGGTGACTCAATGATCAATCTGCACAAATTATCATGTTTTTATTATTGTTTGTAATACTGTGGTTCTGAAAATATTCATAATTTCATATTAAGTGCTATGTATATATATGAGAATGCCTATATATATTACATATATATATAAACATAGGAGAATGTCTATATATACATATATATACATAGGAGAATGTCAATTAAAGCACTTAATATGAAATTATGAATCTTTTAAGAACCACATTATTACAAACAATAATAAAAACATGATAATTTGTGCAGATATATATTTATATATATATATTAAACTACGGTGACCCATTCTGAAAGCAATGGCGACCCACAGGCTAAGAGCCCCTGGGATAAAACTAGCTCTAGCTAGGGATATGGTGTAATAAGGTGGACTTAATAGAACTAAATCAAGATAGGGATAGGGTTGTAGTTAGAACTGGGTAGAAATAGTTCAAGATAAAAACAGATTGTAATGAGGTGGACTGAGTAAAGATAGCTCAAAATAGGGATAGGGTTGTACTGAGGTGAACTGGATATAACCAGCTCAAAATAGGCTATGGTGTAGTGAGGGTGTACTGGACTAGTTCAAGATAGGGATAGGGTGTAATTAAGTGGACTGGATTGACCTAGTTCTGGATAGGGATAGTGTGTAATGATGCTTATTTGATAGAATTTGCTTATGATATGGATAGATTGTAATGAGGTGGACTTGATAGAACTAGCTCACTGCTTACCTTTTTACATACTCTTTTGACTTACATGGACTTTTAGCATTTAATTACATTAGTGGGGTGGAATTCAAATTAAATGTTCCAGAATTTACTTGGAGAGAGCGTGGGAAAATATTTATTGGAAAAAACGCGTCATTTTATTTGTTTTAGACTCAAGCCTTAACCTATTTGTCATTGGCAATCTAGACCAGCATAGCTTGACGTTTAATGCCCATCAATACAGGTGGGCCGTGTTGTTTCATAAAACATTTGTTTTAATATTTCAAGCTCAAATGTATTATGTTTACCAAAACATTAATAATAACGCCTTCTAAATGAAACTAAATGTGCTCACACATAGCTATGTGCATGGTAGTTCTGAAGTTTCTAGACCACTAGAACAATCCTCAACTAGCTCGGATTGTTATGTTGTGAACCATTTATGCTTTTTCGGAAAAAAGGAAGTACTGTAGTCCTAGTAGTGAAAATGTTCTTCTTCAAAACTATGACGGATCTTGACGTTTTACGTTATCCCGAACTCAAAGAGTGGTTCATACAATTCCTTCTGACCCCATATTTGCCTGTCTCTATACTACTGTATGCCTGTCTGTTACTATAGCTACAACCAAATTGTTTATCTTGATTTCGTTCGAACTTGATCCAGTTGACTGATTTTTGAAGATTAAAAGATTTTCAAAATTTGGCTTACCAATTTTATTCATTGTTGTCATCTAAGGATTGCATTACATAACAAATAACACTTCAAAGATTGTGTTATTTTTAAAGGGTTGTTTAGTAAAAGCTTAATTTTATAATAATTTGTCATTTTTTAAAATTATAATAAACTTTGGTTAGAAATAAGTTTATGAGAAATGTGTTTTACAATATAAATAAAGATGTAATGTTTTTTAATATTCATATTGTAATAATAGTATATTGATGATTGTTTAATTTAATTTGAAATATGTTCGAAAGTTTTTAATATTGTAAATAACATTGAATACTGGTTTTTAAAATAAAAAACAAATCATTTAGCGTTAGTAAACATATTCCAAATTTTGATATTTATATATAAAAAATGACTCCAAAATGTTGTTCAAATGTACAATACATATGAAAATGATTTCATATAATAATTTACGAGGAAAATTTATCCAAGCATTATTTACAATTAGCCAATTTAAAAAAAATACTAAAGCTCTCAAATTCTATATATAAATGACACTCTTCAGAAAATTCATGAAATTGTCTTACTAATTTTATGTAGGAGATTGTCTGAGTTAAATGGTAATAAAGCTACATCTGACCACGATACACAAAATTATGTCATATTTAGCATATTTGCGGTCAGCAACATCAACGTGGCCTATTGATCATTCACTGGCAAGAAAGATACCAGGAAACAGTCAATTTAATGACTCTCACCATACAATAATGACAAGACTCCTTTTGATGTAGGACGCCTTGTGACGTATTGATCACTCACTGGTAAGAAATATACCAGGGAACCATAAATTAAATTATTCCCGCCGCCGTATGACAATACTCCTTTTGATGTAGGACACCTTGTGACGTATTGATCAATCACCGGTAAGAAAGATACAAGGAACCATAAATTAAATGATTCCCACTATTGTATGATGACAAGACTCCTCTTTATGTAGGACACCTTGTGACTTATTGATCACTCACCGGTAAGATAATATACCAGGGAACCATAAATTAAATTATTCCCGCCGTCGTATGATGACAAGACTCCTCTTGATGTAGGACACCTTGTGACGTATTGATGACTCACGGTAAGAAATATACCAGGGAACAGTCAATTAAATGACTCCCGCCGTCCTATGATGACAAGACTCCACGGGGATCGCCTCTAACTCAAAACAATGGCTTCACCTACAAATGTTAGTGAAATATAAACAACCAAGCGAACAAAGAAAGAAAAAAAAGTTCATGAAACAACGATCAAATCTTGACATAACAGCCTGTCAGATTAGTTTTCTTTTTGGCACCATGTCTTGCTACCTGTTCGGATTGTACGCTTATGTACTAATTACGTTAATGGTTAATGGTTTTAGGGATTTAGAAGGCTTATTTAGAGTAAGTGTAGACACATTTGCGTGGAGGGACAGTGGTAAAATATTTGGGGAAAAAACCTCAACACACCCAACAGAGATTCAAACCTCTATCTCCTCGTTATCGGCAGTCTAGGTTATTGCGATATTAGCGCCTTAGACCACTAGGCCACTGAAATGGTGTGTAGTATCGTTTAAAATTTGAAAGCACCCTAAAAAAATTAAACGCAAGCTTTTTTGTTGGTTTTTCTCAGGCGTTCCTCTCTCCCGACATAAAGGAATTATGTGCCAGCTATTTTTAATATTTTCTTGTTTTTGGGTGTTTTTTGTTTCCAATCGGCCAATGCACAACCATATTCTATATAAGAGTTTTTATTAAACTAAACAGGAAATACTGACATAAAATGCGAATTAATTTTTCTTGTTATGAAAAGGGTTACAATAATAATTTTTTTAAAGGTATGAAATGTTTCACTTAAAAAAAACTTTTCTAGGGGAAGCACTCTTAAGTAGCCTATACAAAAAACATTATTGATATAAAAAAAAAGGTTGATATTTAAAAGTGACAACGAGGCCACACAAGCACGTTGGACAGGTTAATTTTCATGGTTGACGGTGGAGTTAGTTACTAGTTTGCTTCTCGGGTCCACGTTTGCACCAAAAAGCACTAAATCCACTGAACCGTTGGGGTAAATCTTCTTCAAAATATGTTTTAATTTATCATAATTTGATATATGAACATAGTTTAAGTCAAATATGGACGTATACATTTTGACATTCTAGGCTTAGTTGAGCCTATGATGGCTTAATCCCCTAAGCTACACTAGAATGCCTGGAATGTCTTCATGCAAAACAATTTGCAAAGTGCTGGCCAATATTATGTTAGAAAAGTTTATATTTATCGTTCTATCAAAGCAACCTTATCTTCATCTAAACTATACTCAAGCTTACATAGGAACGATGCAGGAAGGTTGGACGAAATATCTTCTTTTCAAATATGATTAGCCACTATGTGCCAAAGATACCTTCATTGTAGTATTATTAAACGATTTTGAAAATGTCGTTGTAAGACTTGAAGAGTTCATTCACCTTCTTCATATCGTGGATATGCTCTTGGACTCATGAGAACCTTACATAGGCATCAAATATATTTGACAACATATTACGTCGAAACAACGACTGTAGGCCTATATGTTCTTTGCAAACATGCGTATTATGGTGCTATTAGAGCATTATGACCTACCATATTAATATCTTAGATCCAGATATATACTTATTCGTAGGGAAGAAGATATCTTGGATCTTGCATACAAATACTGCAGATACATAAGTAATTCCTGAAATGTGATATTTTTCAAGAAAATGGAGAAAGAACACCCTAATGTAAAACTGATTAAACTTAAATGTGAAGAGCAAGAAAGTGGTAAATGCACGGTAAAAATATGGATTTAATATTTCAGATGGTTGTATATCATAATTGTCGTAGAAATTATGGTAACTAACAGCTACTAGAAACTACCAGATCTACTCTCATATATTCATTAAGCAATTTATATTATCTGCAAGACAATGTGATGAGGGCTGCTATCCCTTTTGGCAGTCAAAGCTTTCAAAATACAGATTATTTCTTTTTTTTTTCTTTCTTTTAAAAATATTTAAACTTAAAAAAAAATATATTAAAATAACCGTTTGTTTGTTTCTTTTGTATAGAAGAAGAGTCTGTAGTTAAATTGTTAATTTAAGAGTGCTTTACAAACGATAGCTTATGAAAGACTGCCTTTATTTATGAATTAAGATGGCGTACCAGCTGAAACAAGGGTAATTGTTGGCGCACACAAACCGTGTTCGGCTCTGTTCATGCACAGGTGCTTACAAAACCTACTATGTTTTAATATGAAAAAAAAAATGCCTAAGAGGATGCCAGTGTAGATCAGCCAGCATTAAATGTTTCTCCCAATTCAAAAAAATCATACATTTTGTAGCAGACAAACTAGCTAATGGCATCCAGCAGAAATACAGGGACGATAAGCTATCTGTAAAGAATGAAGCAATATAATATACAAGTAGAATTTTTAATACGTTTATAATATTTACTACAGTTGACCTCAGTAGTTTTGGGCTAAGGTTCTCACCTCAGGATTCGATGATCGTGGGTTCAAACTAAGCTTGGGTTGACGGATTTTTCTTGGTCGATAGAAATCCGTAGCATAGCTTCCTTTGTAGGGAAAGTAAAGACGTCAGTTCCATATCGATTGTGTTATGTAAAAGAGAACCGTGAATGATATGCGAATTTCTCGTGCTCTGATATTATCAGTTGGTTAGGATAGTGCACGTTAAATACCTCAAATAAATATAGGCCTAATATTTATTAATTTGATATGACAGAAATAAAATTCCCTTCAATTGTTTCAGGTAGATGTGTCACACGATAAACGAGTGATACCATTATTTCCAAATAGTGCTCGTATGCTATGATAACACAGAACGAATGGGCTGATCGACACCTAACCGAATCAAATGACCCGTTTTGAATTTTTTGTTGCAGTTTGTTGCATTCTTTAAAAATATTAATTCTTTTTTTAAAAAAACGTGACACTTTTTCTTGTCCTAACTAAAACAAATAAACCATATATCATTAGCTTATTTTGTCATTACTTAAATTTAAAACTGATCTCACAATAAGGGCAAACAGAGATTACGCCTGTGATATTTCATCCATATTAACTTTTTATATCGAGTGAACTGAATGAGTGTATTTAACATTTCATGTTATATACCGAAAGCATATTTACAGAGTTAATGAGAAAAATGACCCCACCCCCATCAACAAATAACTTATTAATTCTTCAATATTTTTTAAAAATAAACCACCACATGTTTGTTTAAATTAGAACCCTAACCCCGGTGTTTCGACAAACGGTACCAGTGACATTTCGTACCATCCTAACTTAAAAGAATCTACTAATTATTTCAAAATATTACGATGCGACAAAAATAACCATTTATATCTATTTAGCCTAAAAAAAAGAGCGTAAATGTGAAAGCAAAGTTCATTACTGGATATTAGATAGCCGCGAGCGAAATCATCGGGGACGCGGCAGTTGGCCTAAAAGGCATTTGGCCTGAAGGCATTTGGCCTAAAAATGAAACCAAAAGTCATTTGGCCTAAAAGGCATTTGGCCTAAAAGGCGTTTGGCCTAAAGGCGTTTGGCCTAAAGGCGTTTGGCCTAAAGGCATTTGGCCTAAAAGGCATTTGGCCTAAAAGGCGTTTGGCCTAAAGGCATTTGGCCTAAAGGCAGTTGGCCTAAAAGGCATTTGGCCTAAAAGGCAGTTGGCCTAAAGTCATTTGGCCTAAAATGTAAATTAAAAACCTTCGGTTATCTTCGGAAGTAAAAGGTACTGTTAGTTGTTTCATCTGAATATAGATAGCACAACTGATGCAAGGTAGTTACAATATTTCTAAAAACATTGACAATATCCTACATACAACTAGATCAGTAGTTCACAAAACACTATATCACCTTTTTTTATATATAGATTTCCGATATTATTTCCTTGTTAATATATCTCACGGTCATAAAGTTAACGAAAAACAATAAGAAAATCCCATTCTCAGCATCGTTTACGCTCGGTAAAATTATATGCGTACATTCAAATTATGGGGACTTTTGACAACTTATTCCGAAAGGCAAAATGAAAGTGGAAACCAATATTCAACCCACCCACTTTAAATTTGTCTGAAGTGACGCCCGATTTTCGTTTAGCGCTACTGAGATATATATGAACATTTTTTTTAAATCTATTGTATTAATAATTAATATATAAATAATAGTGACGCATTAAATAAATTTTGCCAGTAAATATTACAATGGTCATATATTATATATATATATATATATATATATAAAAACTTAAATTATGGTTTTGACTAAATCCTTAACTCTATTATTATTATTATTGTTAGAATTATTATAACTATTATTATATAAAATTAGTACAGGTTTTTTTTTTTCAAACAGTGTAGCTATTTTTATTACGGTGATATTATTAACAACATGGGCTATGTTAACACAATAGGTCCTTTGTTTAAAAACTATATACTAATTTCCCTCCTAGTAATTTGCAAAGCATTCTCAGGAATTATTTCAACTTGTGAAAAAAATACAAAAGATTTTTATGGAATTGTCGTTGGTCTTTTTTTAAGTCTTCATAAAACGTAAAAAATACAAAATGTGGTAGCCTTTACAGGATGATAACTTCCTAGGGCAAGAAAAACGTACGATGTAAGCAAGTGGACCTCCGAAATGCCAATGGCTGCAGCAGAGCCAGAGGGATAAATCTGACGAGCTTTGGTTGGTAAAAATATCTCACCGCTAGGATCACTTGTGTTCTCCCATTCCAAAAAGTGACACTCTTATAGCCTAGATGCAAAGAGACGTGACTCAAGTTGGCCCACCACATTGCCGAAAAAAAATATTTTTTGTCTAATCGTTTGTGCTCTATTTATGTTCATATGTGCCCGAACATGAACATTTGTGCTGTTAAACTGGCCATTTTAGAAAATATTTAATGTGGTGGGCCAACTTGAGCTCAAGCTAGCCCGCCACATATTGAAAAACACAACATAACCAAATTTATTTAAGTAAATCCATTGTGTTCCATTTGTGCTCATATGTGCCCGAAAATGAACATTTGTGCTTTAAAATTAGAAAATCTAGAGAGCATTTAATGTGGCGGCCTAACTTGAACCTTCCCTATATCATAAACTGTAGAAAAAATATAGTTCAAGCTGGTCAGCCACATTTTTAAATATCAATGTAACAAAATTCTGTATTCACCATTCGTTTGTTCTTAGTTTGTGCTCATATATGCCCGAAAATTAACGTTAGGGCTGTGAATCTAGGCCTTTTAGATAACATTTAATGAAGGCGATCCAACTAGAGCTCAAGCTAGCCCACCACATTAACTGTTTTCTAGATTTTCTAATTATAGAGCACAAATACTCATTTTTGGGCACATATGAGCACAAACGAAAAATAAACGAATGGTGAAAACAGAATTTTGTTACATTGATATATTAATGTGGCGGGCCTGCTTGAATTCAATTTTTCTACTGCTTATGGTATAAGGAAGACTCAATTTAGCCCGCCACATTAATTGTTCTTTAGATTTTATAATTTTAAAGCACAAATGTTCATTTTCGGGCACATATGAGCACAAATGGAGCACAATGGATTGACTTAAATAAATTTTGTTATGTTGTGTTTTTCAATATGTGGTGGCTAGCTTGAGCTCAAGTTGGCTCACCACATTAAATATTTTCTAAATTGGCCAGTTTAACAGCACAAATGTTCATGTTCGGGCACATATGAGCACAAATATAGCACAAACGATTAGACAAAAAAGGTTTTTTTCAGCAATGTGGCGGGCCAACTTGAGTTACGTGGCAAACAGGCTAAATCTTCTCTTTCTCTCTTCTCCGTCGCACTCTACAAGAGACTTTGAAGGGTGGGATTAGGCAGCAGTCCTTTCCTCCCTCCATTCCTAATAATAGCAAACGACCTTGAAGTAAACCATAAAAAAAATTCATTGTTCCCTGCAACTTTCCTTTGGTTCTTTTTCAAACCCACTAACATAATTTGTTTTGAGTTTCACGAGTTGTTGGCGGGTACCTCTGTCTTGCTTCATCCTTTGCTTTATATAGATTAAATAATGTATTGATTTGTAAATTTTTGTGTAAAGTTTAGTGATGTCTAATTTTTTTAAATATGCATTTCATCTTCATTTTTGAAAGAAAGATTTTTACTATAAAATAATGAATCGAGGACAAAAATGTGCATACCGCGCCTGCTCAATTACACGATGTACTTAAGGTAATTTTTCCTAAATGGTTTCCCGTTTTTCCACGCAAACGAGGGTACTTCTCATAATTCTATCTTCCTCATACCTACCCTCTAATTGCTATTAAATGTGGAAAGCATTGACTGGCGTGAAGATACAATGAAAAAACAACACTACTAGAGCTTACTCTATTTGCTTGAAAAACATATTTTAGACAGTGAAAATACATCATATTCAAATATAACAAATGTACATTTTTGTATAATTATAATTACATTTAAACTTTATTTAACATTTTTAAGATAAATACTATACTTACTATGTTGACTTAATAATATAAAATGAGAGACTCCTTTAACACACTGGCTCAAAAAGTATTCATTATTAACTATATATATATATATATATATATATATATATATATATATATATATATATATAATCTAAACCTTTTTTAAAGGGTTTTGAACTAAAAGTTTGGTACCCTTTAATTAAATAAAAGCTAATGGATATACTTTTGATTTTTTCATTTGACGAGAAAAAGGGGCATTATAAGTTCATAAAAACCATTTTAATAACTATCATATTTTATAAATTAATTATATCTATGATAAAATGACCTCTAACTAAGCGTTTACTTAGAACCAGTGGTGCACTCATTGGGGTGGAGTAAACGGAGCACCTTCCCCTATAACCCCTAATAATTTCAATACAAACATAAATTATTTACTTTATAACTAAAACATTAGACACAGAAGATGAGTCGTATACATAGGCTCCTTTTTAAGACTTGGTTTAAGACTTTATATTCAAAACACACACATATTAAAAGTGCCACTTATATTCTCATTTGAAAAAAGCACAAGCATAGTAGCTTCCATACATTGTATACAAGAAAATGTATATAACTAGTAGCCACCATTCTGGTAATTAAGTTCGTTTTAGTTTTTAAGTTTCTTAACACAAGATATGGGTTATTACACCGAGGACCTCGCTTATATAGAGACTTCAGAATCACTCGCACCCCACCCAATTTCGGTTAAAATTAATACTAAAGTTCTTCGAACTGACAAAGCTACCAGAGCGTGTTATTCAACACATTAACATATATTGACTTAGACCAGGGGTTCTCACATTTTAGACCGAAGGAGCCTTTGTACCAGAAAAAATGAATGGCCGAACTCTCATAAAAATATTTACACTAGTATTATGATCATTCAATAAATACATTTAAATCTCACAAGTCTTTTATAATTTAATACTTGAATGAATATAAAAGAATAACTACATTACACCCCGACCTCCGCGTCACTCAAAAACAAGTTATATTTTGAGTGCGATGACTTATGAGATCAGGTAGTTTATAGCGTTAATACCAACGTACCAGTTTTTTATTTGTGTACAGAGGTGTAATTTTTTTATCACGTAATATAGAATTATTTTGCTAACAACACATAAACCGTACTAAATGTTGAATTCAATACACAGTCCGACACTTTATCTCAGTTGGTAGCGTGTTTGTATACTGAGCTAAAGGTCCCGGGTTCGATTCCCGGAATGTCCGAAAAACGTATCATTGGTTGACTGTGCTTTTCCCCTTTCACAATGATGAATTAACTGTCAGGGGACTGGATGTTGTATTTGTTCTAGATTTAAGTTAGTTTGTCAGACTCTGAGGAAATAATCTACATTCTACGGTGTGTCTGTCACTAGTTTTATATCGAGTGTCACTCATTGAGCGTGAACTGGGAAAGAGGGAAGGGTTGATAGTGTGGGGTATTACCAAATTTTTCTCCCCCCATCGAAATGTGCCTCCCTCCATTTTGTTAAACTTCCCTCTGATATACTTGAATTTGAAGCTGAAAGATGGTTTGCATCAAACTTCAAAAAGATTATATAACAATCTATTATTATTTATAAATGCTTAAGGAACACCCCAAATAGCTTTTAGTGGCATTCCATTTTCAAATATTTTTCACTGGCTTGGAGTCAAGCACCTAAACACTCCTTAAAAATAGTGTTTTTAACAAACTACCTCGCCCAACACTAATAAAGCTTCGCCGATACTCTTGATAGTCATCACAATAGGTTTTTTTTCATTGTGACTTACTACCCGTTTGAGTTGTACACATACATCAATTTACCCTAATGAACCAGGAATGAGGAATGTTACATTTTAGATGTAAATGTACCTACATTTGCGTATATTGAGAGTGGGGTACCATTTTAGGGAAAAATACCCTTGTTACACCCGGCTGGGATTTGAACTTCAATCTTAGAGGACAACTTTATTTCCAACTGAGGGGGGGCGGTGGGGGATATAGGTGGAGGACACACATATTATCTCCAACTTTGAGGGGGGCATATATTATTACCAACTTATAAACACAAATGTAGCTGAATCTAATATTACCCTTTAAATATATAGTTTGACACACTCAGTTGAACATTAATATAAATTCAAGATTTTCACTATACTACAAATTGGTTTATGAACAGGCCTACTTACAAGAGGGTTATTAAATTTATATTGAAAAGTTAACACATAATTTAAGTGAACATTTACGTCACCAAATACCTTAATGCTTTCATTAACTTGCGTACTATATACATTTGTTCATGTACTACAATAAACTATGTTCTTGTAAAAAAACATATTCATGTGTGTCATACAGCCACGTGATTTATTAAATTTAGAAATAATGTTTCTAAAGTATGTTTTAAGATGGCACGGATAACATAAAACTATATCCACCTTGCATGGGGAGATTTTTCTTACAGACTACTGTCCACATTAATGAAGCAAGATCGATTTGTTTAATAAGGTTATAAAATGCATATGTGAAATCTTGCAGTTAAGTAAACTATTTAAACAAATCATTAAATTCACTATAGAAGGGGACTTTTCCATAAAGTAAAACTATTGGGGGTGACATGTTTACACGCCATGAAACCACCTACTATTTGTTTCGTAAATCTAATACAATGCCTAGATTCACGGGTGATATATTTTCCCCTTGGATAACATTTTCGGAGACATCACAAATAAGGGCGATTTTAATTTGCGTTTTTAAGGAAATTACAGCAGTTAGGACTGAAGGTCTTGTTCATATTCATTAGGTGAAAAAATGTTATGAGCAAATAAAATATGAATCATGACTCCATTTTCCATCTCGTTCAGAAGGGAATACATCTTCATCTGACATCAGAATCTTTAGGGAAGTCATGGTGTATAACACCATATCTCTTAGATTACTTTTATTGCATACGGCAACGATACAACGCTAACCCGGCATTTTCTTAGTATCGGTCAGACACTTTTCGTAACCCTTCACGCATAAATAATAAGAAAGCTTACAATAAACATACAAACATTTACTATTCACATTGACTTTGGACATAAATAAGTTAGTAACGAGCGCACCCGCCTCGGTGGCGTGGATAGCTAACGCGCTAGTCGTGTTGAGATCTACTGCTGAGGATGGGGAGATCGAGGTTTTAATCTCGGTCGAGTGAACTGGAGGGGGGGGGGGGGGGTCCTCAATGGTTTTCCACTCTCCCTCCACGTAAATACGGGTTCACTTCCACTAATTCAACCTTCCCAATTCCTAATCCATTAGCGTAATTAGTACTTGGGCGTATAACACGAACGGGTAGTAAGACGTGGTGCTGAATAATAATTTTAAAAAAGTGCGGCACTACACAGTCACATGATCTGAACAGAAGCAAGCTTGGCTAGGTTACGATCAGACGTTACAGCAGCGCTGCGTGTTAGGGTAGAGCTGAATGCTGGCCGGTAAAGTGAACGAGCCTTCCCTACAACTCTAGTAGCCTTAGTATAAGGAAGGACCCATCAAGATGACCAAATAAACCTTAAAATTTGAAATTTCTCAGTGAGTTGAGTAATTGCAGGAGGAAGGGAGCTTGGAGGTCAACATTTTCAAAAACTAATATATTTAATTACTTCTCTGTATTGTAAAGAATTTAAATTTATTAATTAGGTACGGGAAACAATACAAATAGACATTTACATAATAATAATAATAATAATAATAATAATAATAATAATAATAATAATTATTATTATTATTATTATTATTTAATATTGCATTCTGAGAAATAGTGGTGATGGAGTATAATAGAGAAAAAAACTTTTTGAGATTAGAAAAAAAATTTTTTTTGACAGATAAATAAAGATAAATCAAATCCCAGATAGCCAAAATAACATTAGACTATACATTTCTCAAAGTGGGTTGGGGAATAAGGGGTCCAAAATCTACAAAATTAATAGAAACTACTACATCTCAGTGCAGTGTCGTTAAAAATTGAATTTTGGCATGCCTGTAAATGCATCACTCCAAATAACTAATAAGTCTGAGCATTTTAAAATGTAACTCCATGAAATCAAGGGAGGGGCGGGGGGAGTTATAAAAAACCCTTTATCTATAGTTTAAAATCGAAATTTGGCTGGCAGGTAGAAGAACAACTATAGATAAAGAAAGTATTCTTAAAACTATGTGTTTAAATGGGAGTTAGAGAAATTATGATTGGGGAGGAGAAGGGAAAATTTTCAAAAACCAATAGAAACAATTACTAACAGAACAATTTATTTGATAAGCTGAGGTGCTTAGTACTAGAGTGATTCTTTCAAATTAATTCATGTTTAGTTAGTAAATTTAAACTATTTCTTTTGGTGTTCATTTCAACAATGTCTCTGCTTAAGCGAGCAAATATTGATGCAAAGACTGCATATATATATAACATAGATTATATATATATTTATAAAATAGATTTTACTTCTTATAGGTAGTAGTTAATTTGTGGCTTCATCAACATACAAAGTTTTCGCCTCATACGTCTCTGAAATTGTATTTTTGGTAGTTTAGATCAGAGTTTCTCAAACTGCGAGGCGCGAAGGGATTTAGATGAGGTGTGAACCAATTTCTCACTTCTTTCGACTTGCCTAAATTATGATTGACTAAAAAATTAATATTCTGTTTGGCCTATGAAGCAATAAAATTAATTAATATCTTACAAAACCTTACTATTTTTATAAACTTCTACAAAGCTCTTATCAGAAAATAATTAAATCAATTAAATAATAAATGTCTCATTTTTGTATTTTAACGTAAACAAGTTATTTTATTCTAAGAATAAGAGTCTTAATAATTAATTTTATGTTCATATAAGGCTCAAGAGTATAGAGTTTGAGAAAACCTGGATTAGATGATTTGCTAAAAATAAGATAATTTACCCAACTAAAATGTGAGCGAAGCCGTGGGCAAACTTGAGTAAGTTAATATGATTATAAAAAAATGAATGATTGATTAATTCATTTAGCAAAATTAATAAACAAATATACTTAGAAAGACTGATAAAATATACTTTGGCACTTAAAAAAAATATATTCAAAATTCAAAATAAAACAAAATTATTAAAATGGTGTAACCACATGTATGTGCTAATTAATGAAAAACAGTACGGGTACAAAACTTTTTATTTCTGGTACAAAACGGTACAAAAATTATTATTATTAGCACCACGTCTTACTACCCGTTCGGGTTATACGCACTTACACTAATGTGTAGTGGTAGGGTGATTGTGAGATGAAATGAAGGACCTACAGTTTAACGTGGAATCCGAACCACGGTGGTGGCCTGGCACTCGCCACATTAACAAGATGGCTTGTCGAAAATTAGTACAAAACCTTGGCAATGTAAAAAGTTCAACATACAAAAGTGGTACTACAGGTTAATGGACGTGCTGCTATACCTTGGGAAGTAGTAAATTGAGAAAAGACTTATATATATTTTGAAACGGTAGTATATACTATTTAACTAAACACTACACACCTCGCCATCTATTAGCATCACTACAAATCTTAACGAATGTTTCCGGAGACAGCAAAACATATTTTAATAAATGGTCTAAAAATTAACTTTACAAAAAGTCGTTTGGCCTAAAAGGCATTTGGGCTAAAAGGCGTTTGGCTAAAGTCATTTGGCCTAAAGGCATTTGGCCTAAAAGGCATTTGGCCTAAAAGGCATTTGGCCTAAAGGCATTTGGCCTAAAAGGCATTTGGCCTAAAGGCATTTGGCCTAAAGGCGTTTAGCCTACACTTTAGGCCAAATGCCTTTTAGGCCAAATGACGGGTACCCAAATCATCAACATTTCAGTTAGTGTATGTTAAATAGTGAGTCAGGCTAGATAAGGTTAGGTTAGGTTAGGCCAGGTTAGGATAGGTTAGGTTTGGTTAATTTAAATTTCAAATATTTGAAACGCTCCAGTATAATTGCCATTCTCCTTTTGCCACGTGACCTTGCTTCTTACAAATTAATCAAATTAAATTATTCTAAATCAATTTAAAACAAAATACTGGTACACCTTCTCATAAAATGGTACAATTTGTCGCATCGTAAATATTTTAAAGCTATTAGTAGACCCGTCTCAGGTAACCATCCCTCTGAGTGATACAAAATGTCGCTAGTGCCATTTGTTGCATTTTCCTAACCCCAGCCTCCTTTCAAATATATGATATTTAATAATCACTGATAGCGTATAACCCTAACGGGTGGTAGGATGCGGTGTTAAAAAATAGATTAAAAATCTTTGTTACATAGATAACAAAATTAAAGTGTATCTGGTACTAAAACCAGCTGTAATAAATGATAGAAATCAACAATGCTGTTAAAATAATAAAACTCTGTTCCTTAGGCTCTTTTTGCCCAAACTGAGTTTAAGATCAAGTCAGATCTTAAGGAAATTTAATGTTATTGAACGTAAAATAAAATGTTGCAACAAAAAATCAACTTGAAGCTAATTCGTTTATTATTAAATAGTAAAGCTATTAATTTGGTCAATTACGGTTATAGTCGTATGTGTATATATATAATTTTCTCTGTATTGAAAAATGGCACCTTGACACTGGAATTGAGCCTGGGACCGTTGGCTTACCACAACAATTATCCAACCACTGATCTATCCAGTAACCGTCCCGTTTTCAGGGTCATTCTTCACTCATATTTCAAGGCATCCACTGCTGTCTCTAACCGTAACTAACAAAAATAATATCTTTGATATTTAATCCATCATGAGATGTGGACTCGTACAGTTGTCATTGTAATCTTGGCAGCATAAAGACCACTACTGAGTCGAATGTGGCTGTTTTATCTGACAACTCATGATCTTGATTGATCACTCATATATAGCTGACCATTTCCGCACGTCCATCACAGACTCTGCCATAACAAATGAGTGAAGAATGATCCTCAGGTTGGAAATATTCCTGGATAGCCCAGTGTTTCGAACATTACAGTACCAAGCAAAGGTCCTAGATTCAATTCCCATGTCTAGGTGTCACTTTCAAGTTTTAGAACATATTTCATTTAGGGTTGAAGCTTATTTTTACTGGGCTAAAATTCAAACAATAGTCATGAGTTTGGTCGGTGATTAACTTATTTATGGAGTTTTTTCACGCGAGAATATTAGTGTCCTATTTTAACTCCTTTTTAGAATATTTACAACAAAAACTAATATTATCTACAAACCTCTAAGTTAATTGGGAAATATATTCTTAGTGATAAATGTTTGGCAATCAGCATGAAATGATATCTTAGCATTTAAATCAAGAGATGATTGATTATATTTCGAGTGTAAATTAAATAATCAAAACTTTTCTCTTTATAAATTTAAATATTTTTATTATTTTACACCCAATTCAGTGGGAACGTAGGCTAAGGTGTCAACCTCATCTGATCTATTTTGCTAATGACGAGGAAAACGGGTTTCTAATGTCCGGTTAGTAATGCTGAGTTCTTATAAATAATTTCCCACGCCCCTTACCCCACAACCACTGGTGCATTTTTTATATAGCAATACCTTCATCACCTGTACACATTTCATGTAAACATGCGGATTGGCAGGATGGTAGTAAGAAGCAGCGGCCAGAAATAGTTTATGTTATAGTTTTTATCCAAAAGAAAATTTGTACAAATGTAAAATGTGTATCCCAACTCTTGAACTTAAATCGGATATTTCCAATATTTTAAAACTTTGACGAAATACTTCACTCAAAGATGCCTTCATTTCAAAAATTATTTTGATAGAAAAGTTTCGACGTTTATCATGGTTAATTTCTTTTGAAAGGGGGAAACTAACAAACCCTTCTCGTTCGTGCGCTGAACCATAGAATCGGTTAGCGTGGAGAGCTAGTGTGTCCATATATATATATATATATATATATATATACCTAGCGTACTGCCCCCTTCTCCACCCGGTACTCCATTTTGGGGTTCAGCTCTCAAAACGGTCGGATCGTTCCCGCTGGCCAGCGAACCTTGAAATACGACCTGGCCATGAATCACACACACATGTGTTTCAACAACGCTTTCCCTGTTACGTCGACACTGGAAGTATGCGTTCGTCCACTCCGGAGGAATCCTCTCCAAATGGGAAGTTACGATTCATTTCCACGTTGGGGAGGTATTTTTTTCTTTTTGCGTTCTGTTCCACCCTTTGGATATTATATATTGACGTGTGTTCATTTTACTGGATAACCTTCGATACTTGTGAAGATGTATGAATGTGCCCTTTGCAACTTGGATGGGAGAAGCTTTATTCTACAAATTTGAACCTGAAAAACTTTTGACTGTCGCTTAGAATAAGGTCCAAGTCCAATGGAAAGATATATTTACAAATACTTATCCTGTATATCAATATATTTTATAAATATATAACTAATGAGTGATAAGTAATCACAATACACTTTCGGGATAAAGTATAGTCAAATTTAATATACTAAAATAGTTCTGAGTACTTAATAGGTGTATGATGGTTGTGGATTTACAATTTCTTGCTTTTCTATTGAGTATTTTATTAGTTTATTTTAAATTCAATATGTTGAGAGATATATTTAACTATGTAAAGATCTGCGTGTTTAATATTTAGATCGATTAGGTATTTTATAAATCAGTTTCAAACTATTATAAAAAGGACAAATAAGTATATTTAGAGGGTTTGAAACCCAAATATATTTAGGGAAATATTTGGTCCAAAAAAGGGATTAAGATAATGTAGAATAGAGGAGGTTACCTAATGATGAGATACATATCCTCCTGTACTCTTCACAATGCATTGTTATGGTCAACACTTCCCGGAGGTTACGGTGGGCAGATATGCAACGCGATTGGAAGAATCGATCAGAGGGAAAAGCAACACATAAATGGATGGATAACTTTAGGATGTAACTGAAAGAGATAAGGTGTAATGAGGTGGCCTGGATAGAACTAGCTCAAGACAGGTATAGGGTGTAATGAGGTGAAATGAATAGAACTAGCTCATGATAGGGATAAGGTGTAATGAGGTGGACTGGATAGAACTAGCTCAATATTGGGATATAGTTTAATGAGGTCAATTGAATAGAACTAGCTTAAGATAGGTATGGGGTGTAATGAGTTGGATTGGATAGAATTAGCTCATGATAGGGATAAGATGTAATTATGTGGACTGAATAGAGCTAGATCCAAATTGAGATATGGTGTAATGAGGTGAAATGTATAGAACTAGCTCAAGACAGTGATAGGGTGTAGTGAAGTGGTTTGGATGTAACTAATTCTTCTGCAATTTGGTCTTCCTTATGGTTTCTTCCCATTGGGTTTAACATTAAAATTCCTGAACACGGTTCAAGATTCTCCCATTCACTCTGCATCTTATTCCCACCATAGCCCTCCTGATTTAACTATCCTAACGATTTCTTGTGATTATTATTGGGTATGTAGCTTATCACTATGTAACCCCCTCTACTCCCATAATCTTCTTCTCTTTTTAGTCCAAATATCTTCATAAGCACCTTGTTTTCAAACACCTTAAATATTTGTTCATCACGTAAGGTAAGAGCCCACGTTTATCACCAGTAGAGAATAACAGGTAAAATTATGGCTTTGTATATTTTGAGTCTTACATTCATATATATAGAATAAATTCCAGGACATTTACTAAAATGCCCGCCACGGCTAGGAACCCCCTCAGCCAGTCGCGCGCACCAAGCTTTAATCCTTCTCTTTGCCCGGATATGTCGTATGTATAGCACAAAAGCGTTAAGAGCCTAGTAAACACCAGTAATATGAGTCCAAAGCGATGTCTGAGCAGTTAAAGCCGTTATACCTCTAATACCTTGAGTCTCTGTTAATGGGAGGGTTCAAATAGCGATTAATTGCACTGGAGGGTGGGTTTTCAAATTGATTTTTTATGTACTTTTTCTGCTCTCTCTCTAAACTATTGCAAATGTGGTCCCTTCATCATTATGCTTTGAATTAAGATGTGTACACCTCGTATTTAACCTATTAATTAGATACAAATTGTACCAAACTTATTGTAAAATACATACCAAAATTATGTAATTGTTCACCGTAGGGATTAATATAATTAATTTAAGGGTTCCTGTCTGAATCAAACTTTAAATGAATAAACGTTTTACAATCTGACTTAAGGTTTCTACCTAATTAAATTAGATGATGCCATAACGACGTCGCATTTAGGTTGGATATTGAAAAAACTGGTAATAATACTTAGAGTATTTACTGGAATAAGTACCAAACCATTTTCTATTACATACTTGTTAACAGAACTAAAAAGTTTAAGGCTTCCATTCTGAAAATTTAAAAAAGACTCATATTTTAGCTAATCCTTTTGATCTAAATACCCGGGAAAAGAAATGTAATTGCTATAGGAGCGTAAATGGATATTTGTGATTCGAATGATGTATTATTTATCACCACGTCCTACTACCCGTTCAGGATATACGCTTAAGTATTAATTACGCTAATGGATTAGGAATTGGGAAGGTTGAATTTAGAGGAAGTGAACCCACATTTGCGTGGAAGGAGAGTGTAAAACCATTTAGGAAAAACAACCCCCAGTTCACCCGACCAAGATTAGAGCCTTGATCTCCTCGTCCTTGACAGTTAAGCTCAACACGAAACTAGTGCGTTAGCCAATTACGCCAACGAGGTGGTTTCGAATGATGTAATTAAATCGGGAGAGAGGGATGGGTGGATATCACCATACGAATTGTATTGGCATTTATAATTTCCTTATCTCCTGTTTGTTCTCCTACTACTGGACAGCTCTACCCAGGGTCGTCATGAACCCACTTGGTTTCAGGCAGTTAGAATGTCTGCTCGACTAAATATTCTAGTGCCTTAACCAAGAGCAACACATATAATCACTAACCAGCTAACTCACATTGCAACAAAATATATTATTAAAGTACTAGAGAGAGTCTTAGTACCCAAAAGGCCTATAGCTGGGTACTCGTATCGGTGGGCACGCAGACTACACGTCAACCTCAGCTATTCTGATTCACTTGTAATGTGGAGGTCACGGTTCACATTCATGATAGTTGTACTAGACTTTTTTTTAAATATTTTCCCACTCACACTTCGTGCAAAGTTCAGGTATATATCCTCTAATGTTTCCTTCTCTCTCCTCACCTAATTATTGTAATTAAATGTGGATAGCACGGACGAGTAATCAAAGGCAGCGCAAGCAAGAGCATCAAAGTAAAGTGGAAACTAAGGTAGCGTTTAAAATCCAGGTTTTGATGACTTTTTTTGTTGTTGTTACTCATCTTAAACAATGCTTATAAGTACTGTACATAAACTCTGCTCATGATCCGATGGTCGTAGAAATATTTATTTTATATCTTTTTTTAAATCAAGGTCATATTTGATTGGTTTACATAATTTTTCTAAGCAATTTTAGCCATTTTTTTCACTAATTCTTAAGCATATTTGAATAATTTTAAGGCAATCATCTTGAATAAGTATTTTTTAAATACTCTTGATATTTTATAAATGTATACACTCTTTTAACACACTGTAATAATTGTCGTAATGAGAAGATAATGTAGACCATAAACCTTATATCCTCTTTGATTGTCTGGTTGTAAAGATAGGCTGGAGAGGGTTGCGTTGGAAGGGGATAGCAATTACTCCTGAAGTAGATATATTTTGTAAATTATTAATATTTTAGCAAAATTCAAGAATTTATATTCTCATGGTTTTCAGTGCGTATGTATTTTTTAGTTTACAATTTTTTTAAGTGCGTGTTTAATTTAGTCATGTACATAAAGAGTTTTTGTTAATATTTTTAGGTCATTTTTTGAAAATTTGAAGTTTATTTAAGATTCTCACGTCATTTTATAACTCATTTCTATTCATTTTCAGGGCACCAAAATTTGGTCCCTGCATATAATTGTAGTAACGCTTCAAGTACTAAATATTGGGAATACATCTATTTGTTTTGAAACGCTTTGTTTTTCTGATATATTCACCCTAATTCGATCTAGCTTTCATCTTTTGAAAAAAAAAAGAGTATTTTTTTAATCAATATATTGATGGTGCCTAATATTCTGAGTGTGTTTTGAAAGCAAACAATATCATTGTGAACACAGTTTATAAAGGTTTCTAACCGATATCCGAGCTATAAACTTGTTGAGTAGGGGTCGAGTATGTTTACTTCGAATTTCCGTGACAGTGTTCATGTTTTTTTCTACTATAGTTCTACCTTTTTTTTTCTAAACCTTGCTTTCTAGCTCTATATCCTCTATATATTTGAAGTCTATATATAAAAAACAAGGGAACACAAAATGATGATGATCTATCTTTCTAGAAACTTATCTTTTAAAAAGTTTTCGTGACGATCCTTTCCCTATCTTGAGAGTGTGTGTATTTTTTCTCTCCACCCCATCTCCCCCCTTTTCCCGTTCCCTCCAAAGATTCCAGGACCCCGTATCTTTCCTCAGCATCCAATTCCTAGCATCTCTTCTTTTCTGTGGTTTAGCCCCCCCCCCCCTCCCATCCTCCATCTCCTCCTACATCCCTGGGTTCAGTAGAGGCAACTTACGGCCGCCATATTTCTTCACTTGCCACCTTCTCTCGACCCCCCCCCCCTTCTCCTACTCTTCATCATCCCTCTCCCCGACCCAACCAACCTTCCTTTATTTCCCTTTGCCCTGTAGAGAACCTTGCGTGATCCTTCCCACATCACTCATGGGATCTTCTGATTGGATAATTATTCAGACAAACTGGAGGAGTACGAGAAAAAAAAAAGGGTCAAATTGTTAAAAAAAAAAAAGACAAGAAATAAAATTGTCTGTATATTAATTATACTATACACCGAGTCCATTTAAGAAGTAAATCAGATAAACATAAAATAAAAAAGCGTAAGATGTCAATACACGTTATAAAACTACTGAATTTACGTGTTTTTTTAATGTCTTGGCAAATGTTTTATTTGACCTCGTTAAATAAAAATGCGTTTTACAAATAGCGTTTAAAATCCACCTTGGTCAAAGCAAATGGTTTCCAACGTTCCTGTATACCAGCGTTTCTCAACCTATGGTACACGTACCACTGGTGGTACATGAGCCAGTGCTGTGTGGTACGGGAACGAGTTATAAAATAAAAATATAAAATTTAACATAAGATAATATTCATTCTTTTACTCACTACACGAGTTGAAATCTACGCACGTACGTATAAATTTTCTCCTCAAAACATGTCATGTAACTAAATGAAAACAATTATATTTTACATTATTATCAACAATATCGTGTTTTAATCACCCCCCCGTTTCACAGTTCCAGGAAAGAAGACTTAGCCGGGCCTGGTTGATTTCCCCCGAGGGCAGCGAGAAGCTTCGTCGAGAGAACGCCAGGACTCGCTGCCATGGAGCAAGCCCTCGGATATTCCAAAGATAGTCGCTCCTATAGGTTTCAGCGAGTCCATTTCAGTTCAACGAGAGAGATTACATTTATTAAATGAGTAAACACCATGTGAGGGATTCATCCGAGGTACTGAAATATTAGTATAGTGTTTTACACTGTGAATTACGGACAGGCAAGACTTAAAGAGGCACTCCGTGGTGAAAGCAGCAGTTAATGACAGATAGTGATAGAGATACAAGACTTCCATTTTTTAGAAAGCGTGGCTCAGTTTTGTGAGGTTCAGTGCCCAGTAATCTCTATATCTATTGTGTTTCTTGATAATAAATATGGTCTTGGACATATTATCTTTAAACTGCGTTGTTATTATTATATTTAGGTTGTCATTTGTATTTTGTACCAGTATATTGAAAACATAACATTAATCAATGGTTAACGACTGGGTCCTTAAAAATACCTAAGGGAGACACGAGTGTAAGTGAAGGAAGAAATTCTTCTGAGCCAGAAGCCAGTACTTCAACTTATAGCCAGCCAACAGGTAACATTACTGTTGCAGAATACAATAAAAAGCCCCGTAAAGCACAACGAAAGCACAATCCTAATTATTTATAATATGGGTTTACTTCTATTGGAGAAAAAGATGCACCTATTCCCCAGTGTGTGATTTATTATGAAACTCTGTCAAATCATTTGATGAAGCCTTCCTCCTTAAGCGTCATTTTGAAACTAAGCACGTAGATGTAAAACACAAACCTATGGAATATTTCCAAAGAAAACTGTCTGATTTGTCAACAAGGACATTCCAAATAACGTCATTCTAAGGATTCAAAATGAAGGCTCTGATGGCATCTTACAATGTCAGTTTAAGAATAGCTAAGGCAGGAAAACCTCACACAATCGGAGAGTCATTAATATTACCAGCAGCTACAGATATGGTCAGTATAGCAACTTGAAATTATTCCACTATCCAATGAAAGTGGGTCATGAAAAATTTCAGATTTGGCTTCAAACGTTAAAAAAAAATTATTAGAAAAGTTCAGGCTACTAAACATTATTATATTTAATTGGATGAACCTACTGACATTACCAAAATGAACTAAATTCTTACGTTTTTAAGATTTATACATTTTCTAATGATATATTTTCAAAACTAGGCCAGTTAATTAATATGAATTATGTACAGTGGAATAAATGTGTTGGTGTTTGTTCCTATGATGCACGAGCAATGACCGGGAAATACAGTGGAGTTATTGTCAAAATTAAAGAAGTCACTACTGGGGCTAATTGTGTACATTGTAACATTCATCGTGAGGCTTTATCCGCAAGAAAAATGCCGGATGTTCTGAAGACAGTTTTGAATGAAACGGTAAGAGTTATCAACTTCATTAAGTCCAGATATATTAACTCACGACTATTATCAATATTTTGCAGTGAAATGGGTGCCGAGCATGAGTCACTTCTACTTTTTACCAAAGTTAAATGGCTGTCGAGGGGGAATATATTGGGCCGTCTGTTAGAACTTCGCTCAGAAGTGCAGATATTTCTCTCTGACACGTCTTCAGACAGACTTGTCCGGTTGGCATACCTAGAATATATATTTTTCTGCTTCAATCAGGTGAATAAGATCTGGCAGGATGCATGTACTTCATATTCTTGATACAGGAGAAATCCATGGCTCTTATCAAAGTACTTGGGTTTATCCTTAAAGAAATATATTGTAGAACACGCGTTCCTTTCCATTGTTGGATGCTTTCGTAAGCGAACATGAAATTATTCTTAGTAGTGAAATGGTGGCGAATATAAAGGAGCCCCTTTGGAGCCTAATCACAGGTTTCGAGGAATACTTCCCTGAAAACCTAGCTTCAGAATTTTAGATTAGAGACTCATCTTCTATTGACGACACCGTGGCAGAATCGAACTCTTTCCGAAAAAGATGAACTGATCAAGCTCTCTTGTGATGGAAGTCTCAGGAAAATTATCAAGAAGATGGATTTAACAGGCTTTTGGTTGGTAAGAGGAAATAAATACCCTCTGATCCCTGAAAAGCCTGTACAATTCTTTATAGTGTTTAGAACTACTTCCTATGTGAATGTGGGTTTTCTTCTCTAACTTCAATAAAAAATAAGTGGGAGCCTACTGGAACAAGTTGAATGTTGAGCCTGATTTAAGACTCAAATAACTCAATTGAAACCAGACATAAAAATCTTGTGTTTCTCTAAACAAGCACACATGGTCATGGTGTATTAGATTCGTCACACGAAAAAGAAAAACAATTTTATAAGCAAATAAACAATTCCTGAAAAGACACATGAGATGGGGTTAATTTTGTTACAATGGAAAGTTTGAAGTTCGCTAGAGGCACAGTTTGTGCGCTATTAGACAATTAAGTTGTAATTTCTTGAGAGTGCGCAGTTTGTTGTGCTTTTTGTCGCGAGTGGTGCAGTTTGTATCGCCACTTCTCCTATCTGATAGATGAAATGATGAATATATTTTCAAAATATACACAATAAAGGAAGAGAAGGAAAAAACATAAGAGAGATATACAAGTTTAAATAATCAATTTATTTAAATTTAAACAAGAAGAAATCATTAAAAAATGTTAGACGAGATATTATCCTAAATATTTCCTTGTTCATTAAAGTAAATTTAATCAATTACTTTAGACATCGTTATCCCAATAGGGGCGCTAGGTGTGAAGCACCTTGGTTAGACCCTCAACCAAGTCTATTATGGTTGTATCTATATTATGAAAGGGTGTAACTCATTAAAGTAGAACCAACACACATTCTATTACGAAGGTGTGTCTACTTCAACACAATGGTAATTTGAATCAGAAGCCATTATTAATTTAAGGCTAGGCAACAATACATAGCACCACTCCTGCCTTGCAGCTACTAGACTTAACCTAATGGCCATCTAGAATAATAATAGTTATTAATACCTAATTCTAGAAAGTCCTAGTTTAAAGAGTTACAACGTTGCTAGTTAATTGAGCTGCTTGCATGAGCTAACTCCATATTGAGCTATGAATTAAAAGGTTAAGTCCCTAGAAGAGGAACTATAGGTTTACAAATAGTAAATGGTGAGCTACCAGAATCTAGGCTTTAAATATACTACGACTGGTCTATTCTTCACTAGTACTGCTTGGACTTTCCAAAGTATATTTAAATATCTACACACGTCTGAACACAGACTATAACACCAGCAAAAAGTTAAACATTAACTAATTCAAACGGGGCCTGAAGGGGGCCAGACAAAATAAATAATACCCCATGGGCACCTACTCTGCA
>JBCFYV010000012.1:26165521-26192281 GCA_039000515.1 Timema cristinae | reverse complement strand
CCCAACATTGAAATTACTATGTCTTATTAAATTTATTACGTCATCGTTTAAAAAAGTTGACTTTTTTATGTCTGTAATACGCCCTGGTTAGATCTAAGTTGAAATATGCTACTGTTGCTTGGAATTCCATTATCTTAACTGACTCTCTTAGGTCGGAAAACGTTCAAAGAAAATTTGTCGCTGCGTGCTATAATAAATACTTTACTAACCGGATTTATTATGATAATGAGAGATTTCGAAACCTCTTAGGGCTCCAAACCCTCTTCTCGCGTAGACTTTATTGCGAAGCCCTTTTTGTTTTTAATAGCAAAATTTATTGCAAATTTGCCTTTGATCATGTAAGCATTCATATCCCTTCTTGGGCTTCTCACAATCTAAAATTATTTTTTCTCAATAGATCTTATAAGGTGAGCCTTATAGGTCGTAGCCATAGCGCCAAATGTAGATTTGTCGGACTCAACTTGTATCATTAAAGAAAATGTAAGCTCAGAGAGTTATTTAAGGAACTCCCATATCCATAATTTATCATGTAGAGGTTCTGCCTATAATACTTAAATTTACAATAGTATTATTTAGTTTATGCATATTGTTACTGCTTTTAACTACTCTTTAGTTATTTGTTATTATTGCTATTTTTTATTCTTATCATTATTAATTACTATTTTTTCGTAACTTTTCATCAGTATATATAATTATTTAATTATTATTGTTTATCTTATTTTCTCATGTAAATATATATATATATATATATATATTTGTAAGGTACTTGTGTACTTTCAGTGCTGGCCTGTTATAGGTCTTACGACTGTTGGCCAGCACTATAATAAAGGAAATTGAGATTTAAATTGAAAATTGAAATTATTATTACATTGTTTAGCTTACGAAGGATGTATATTAATTTTAATTAAAGCAATTATTCAAGAATAATTAGTTGATACCAACATATATACCTAAGTCCAACCACGTACAAAATTATGGCACAGAAAGTTTATTATTTACCCTTAACACCATTAGACTTCTTTGAGTCAAACAAAATAGCCACACTGCTCACAGCCACCTATTATTTACCTTTTTTTTATTAAAACCATCCTCAGTCCCGCAATAATATAAGAAAATTGAAACTTCTCACCCTAGACCATCTGTAGTCGAGAACTCGATCATATGTACATATCTCTTTATGTTTACTGAAGGATATGCATGTCCTCACAAACTCTTCAAGTAGTAATCAAGATCCTGGTGTACATCCTTTCATAATCTTAAACTGGTAATAAGTAGTGGAACAAGTTCTTTTTCCTTCTTTTCTAATGATTGTAAAGTTTTTACATCCCGGCATTAATATCACTTCTTTTCAACACCACGCCAATAACAAAACAAAAGAACCTTTCCAATACACGCCAAAGAGGTGATACCATTTAGAAGTAGTAATATTGTTGGAATAGTGACGTATGGATGATTGTAAATAGGGATTATAATTAAAAGGGGATGGTTTTCTTTGTCACAGATTTGCCCCCTAATGTTTCAGAAGTTAGTTTTAGTATTGAAAACTGCTACTGGAACATTACCAGCCATTGGTGCACTTAAAGTGGTAGGAGTTAAGGTCCATTGTTTAACGACTTTTCCTTTCTTCTAAACTTGGCACCGTTGAGATCCTTGCAGGTAAGGTTGCTCGGAAATGTACATTCATTTAACCCTTTACATATTGGTTTATAGGTTTTGAAGACGCGCACTTGACTTATGTCGGTGTCCTCGCAACCAAAGCGACAAATTAAAACACCTGCTCCTGGGTTTCAACCGCACTACACCAGCTATTCGAGCAAATTCAAATGGCACTCTAGTTGTCCTCCAGGTGAAACATTTGTCTACTACCTTGGGTTTTACATAACTTTTTTTTTTTACAAACATTTACACAAATATGTTACATGGCTAATGCTTGCCTTATATAGTATAAGCTGTTAGCATTCTCTAGACCTACATACAATTGAATTACTAACACAAAACAAAACTACCCTCATTACATTGAAACAAAACCACACTTTAGCAATAGACTGGACATATTAAAATTATTAGTTTACACACTCTTTAACTAAACCAAAATTCTTAAATATTAAATAGCTAAGTGGATGGCAAAGGTTAGATAGAAACATAGTCGTGTTACAATATGAGACTCTCCTCTTGCAACTTATGGGACAATTGTTCCAAACAAACCAAAAAAACAAAAAAACTCGCGAACTCATGCCAAATTGGTGTTTCCTGAAATGTACTGTGCCTCAATCATCTTAAATTGACCCACTAAACTCACCCTAACTGTTTGGGTACCTACAGCCCCCTAGGCTTCTTATTACACCACTGGTCGCGAATGCTGGCTCTCATAATATGAATTTCAACTTCTTAAAGTGAGATTATCATAACAATCCTCTGCCAGGTGATTTACCTACACCATATGATAAAATTAAACAAGTTAAAAATAATAATTACAAACATTAGTTGATTATATGAAGAAAAAAATCTTTTTCAAACCCTGAGATAAACATAGACTACAATGACACAATATATTAAATAATATAGTAGTTTGACATAACTATTCAATGAAATTATAGGTTGTTCAGAAATAGACATACAAAATGTTATAAAGTTCCCTATCATAAGTATAGGCCTACCATGGAAATACTGGGCCATTTTCACATAAATATCAAGCACTTATCATAAGGTGCTACACATATGAATAATTTATAACTTCATAGAGTGTTTTAAAATAAATACTAAGCGAAATAATAAAAAGGACATTTACACAATGTTGTCTGTTATAAGATAATGTAAATAACTTCCCTCGTTCCTGACTGCAAGGAGCGTAATGACGGAAACCAGGTACCACACTTGCTGGGGCCTGCTTATGGCGACTAATTGGTGAAATCAAAAGTTCCGGTGCGTCTCTTCTCAGCTGTTGGGGCTACACATCTCAAGTATACAGTACATACTTGTAAACACACAAGCCCTATCATAGGGTAACAATTGCAGATAAAGTTCATGGATTTAACTTCTTTTTCTTAAAATAACTTCATTATAATTAAACTGAAAATGCTTATAACGTCTTAGACCTCGTCATGTTACTTGTCTGCTTCCCATACATGAATAAGGAATGACTTTGGTTGTGATGTTACTTTACTCTCAGAAAATCCCACTCTCTTGTCTCTTCCTCTAACTATATTTTCTTCTGACATATACAAAAAATAAATAAATAACCTTCAAAGTTTCACCATAAAACATTTAATAATTCTCGATGCTATTCATTTCCAATAAAAGTTGTGTGGGTTCCTGCCCTTTCACAAGTTTTAATATTCATGTGACTATCACAAATCTGCCCAGTCTAACAGGTACCGGCACAGAGGGACTAGCCTTAATGTTGACGCTGGTTATAACCATTATATATATATTTTAAATACTCACAGGATTTTCTCTCTCTCATTTTGTAGGCACATTCTTATCGTGTAGGTCTTCGGGATGCATCTTCTCTTCACATGGGGTATTTCTTAACTTCTTTGACGTAGATACTTTAACAATAACAAATAATCTATTACTGATTGTCGAAATTATCCATTATAATTCTTAAGTAATAATTGTGGGATAAATTACCCTTTCCACAATACAAAAAAAAAATTCCTCCACACTTTTGTTTTATCTTTCTTATCTTTCCTTAGATTGATACCTGACTTGTATAATACGGTGTGTACCTTCCAACCTTGAGAAAAAAATGCCACAGGCTATTTGTTGGATGCTGAGAATTTTTCACCAATCCTTCCTAGAGTTTTTAAATTCTTCTTTTTTTTTTTTTAGTTTTAAGTGTTTTAATTGTGTAGCCGGCTTTAGATATAATCAACTGTAATCCACATTGTTGTGTCTTTCGAGGCGCCACCTATGCAGTGCTGGGAACTCGTAGAGCCATGTAACTCATTTCACTGGAGAGGTGGCTCACGAAAGGGTTGACCAGCCCTTAATGTTAACATTTAATTTTCTTTTAAAATAATTGAATGTTTTACTAATACAAGTCTTTTATAGTTTTTTTTAAGATATTGATATAAATATTGTCTTCCCATGCTCAATTTTGAAGTCAAGTGATGATACTATTTAATTATTTGTACAAAAGTTGGCTACTTCTGTTCTTCTGACTGACAAACACATCGATGACTCTGTTGTTGAAGTTTAGAAATTCAACATTTACATCCTTAAGTATAGAACAAACAGCCAGCGAATTTAACCAATCTTGTCCTATGGTGCTCTTGAATTTAATAGACAACTCAGAGATAATCCTTCAACTTCTGACATAAGCTCGGGACACGTCGGATTTCCTGACATCTCCATTTCTTCCTTTTCATTTAGTAATTCTTCCCTAAGATCTACGCCAAGGGTGTTAACTTTTTCTTGACATACTAAAAATGCTCCCAGAGTGTGTGGAACCTGCGACCGGTCTGGGATGCCTACATCGCAGGTCAACAGTTTCCCTCTTTGACAATTACATTTACATCAACTGGTTGAGGATGATGACTAGAACTACGGGATGCTTGCCCTTGATAAACTGGACATATGTTAGCTGGTACCCTATGTTGAGGGTTCGTCTGGGACGGTTGAAATGGGGTATGGGAGTTACTCCTAGACCTAAAGTCCCTGTCGTTGTCCCCATAAGGGTGGTTTCTAGGGTGGGGAAAAGGTCCGTTGACTGACCTCTTGTCTCTTACCTCAAGGTTATGATGGGGGTTTTCCCGAACTCTACCAGGATAGTAGTGCTCTGACTGGGCTCCCCAAACTAAACTACGGGCTGAATGGTCACGAGGAGGTCTATCTCTCCTCCACGCTTCCTGTGGACGTGCTCCCAGTTGAAAGTGTGGAGTAGGTCCTACCCGCTGTTCCATGTTCGGCCTCCTATGAAGCGGGGAACTGAACTGTCCTACTTTGTCCCTACGCCTATCCTGTTCCAAGGCGTCCAAGCGCTGCAGTCCGGCCCTAAACTCCTCCAAAGTGTTGTAGGTAATCCCTACCAACATCTCGCGGTACCGTATGGGTAGTTGATGCGTGACCATATATATCAACTCAGAGTCACTGATGTTCGACTCGAAATTCCTACTTTTACTATACATGTCGGCAAGGTAACCCTCCAGAGTACCTCCGTTCTCATGGTACCTTGACGCATGTAATTTAGCCCTCATTTGGCCCTGGATCTCCACACTCCAAAACATTGCTAGGAATCGGGTTCGAAACTCCTCCCAGCCTGTGATGCTTTCGCGCACTACCGACCACCAAGGCAAAGCGTCACCAGTGAGGGAACTGCCCCCTAACCTTATTTTTTCCTTATCATTTAGTCGACGCCCTTCAAAAAGTTCCTCCAGAGTGTTGAGGTGGCTAACGGGATCCTGCCCACTCCTGCGATTGAATTTAGGGAGTCTATCCCCAAGAGCCCGGTCTCCTAAAAGGGTACACAAAGATGAAGAAAATGGGCTTAAGTTGCCCAGCCCTCCTAACCTGACCTGGTCTGACAATCCCTCAAGCTGGTTCTTTACCATTTTTACCTCCTCGGCTGTATCAGTCAACCTCTGATCCAACCCCACCTGGGTTTTGGCTAAATCCCGGTTCTTGTCCTTCAGTGAGCCAACAGTAGAGTTCAGAATCCCCAGTGTATTTGTCTGACTCTCGTTCCCTGTACGCACCTCTAGGCTTAGTCTATTCAATCCTTCCTCTAGCTGTGCGACCTGCTGTTCTTGCTTCTGTGCCGTCAACCTTTGGTTTGACTCCAAGGTCAGGCTAAGCTCATCCCTTGACTCCAGGATCTCTTTCTTAACACTGGCCAGCTCCTGCCTGAACCGCTCTTCAGTGGCCTCAACTCTAACCTCAAAGTCGGCCCTGGTCTTGCCTATTGGCGCTGAAAACTCTTCCCTCATACTGACCGTTAATGAACCGATGTGACGCATAATCTCACTGCGGGTTTCCTCCTGAGTAGAAACGAGCTTTCTCTCGAGGACTAACTGCCCTTCCCTCATCTCCATTAACAACTGTTGGATACCCGCCATAAGGTCCAACGAAGGGGTACTATGGGAACTTCCATAGGGAAAGGAGGGATTTTGTCCCCGTCTGGTGACGGACCCTCAAAATAAGTTTGGGATGAGTCGTCGCTCAAATCCTCAACCACTACTTGGTCCCTAACTACCTTTTCCTGCTGTGGTGTCGTGGTAGCAGCATCATCCTCCAACCCTACATCAATTGATTGTCCATCCATTATTGTGGGTAAGACCTCAGCCTCATACCTAATGTTTATCTTAGACTGTCCTCTGTCCCTACTTCTAAGAAAATACCCTTCCTGGCTCATAACCTAAACCACATTTGAAAATACTAGGTTGCTCTATCCTAACCTTATCGAAAAGCCCCGCGTTAAGGAGCCACTGTGAAAAATAAATAAAAAAAAGGTAAGAAAAAAAAGTACTTATTTTAATTAAATATAATCTCGAGACCTCTGGGTTTAGATAGGCACTTATACTTAACCTGCCTGCGGAGCTCCGGTAAATCACATATCTAGGTTAACATATTTATATAACATTTGTTTTGTTGTCAAAGCTATAATTATTATATCACAATCTTAATTCAATTTAAATCATTCGATAACAAAATAAAAAAAAAACCTTTTTCCTTACATTTTCAAAGACAAAATAAAACCAACATATATACCTAAGTCCAACCACGTACAAAATTATGGCACAGAAAGTTTATTATTTACCCTTAACACCATTAGACTTCTTTGAGTCAAACAAAATAGCCACACTGCTCACAGCCACCTATTATTTACCTTTTTTTTTATTAAAACCATCCTCAGTCCCGCAATAATATAAGAAAATTGAAACTTCTCACCCTAGACCATCTGTAGTCGAGAACTCGATCATATGTACATATCTCTTTATGTTTACTGAAGGATATGCATGTCCTCACAAACTCTTCAAGTAGTAATCAAGATCCTGGTGTACATCCTTTCATAATCTTAAACTGGTAATAAGTAGTGGAACAAGTTCTTTTTCCTTCTTTTCTAATGATTGTAAAGTTTTTACATCCCGGCATTAATATCACTTCTTTTCAACACCACGCCAATAACAAAACAAAAGAACCTTTCCAATACACGCCAAAGAGGTGATACCATTTAGAAGTAGTAATATTGTTGGAATAGTGACGTATGGATGATTGTAAATAGGGATTATAATTAAAAGGGGATGGTTTTCTTTGTCACAATATATATATATATATATTTGTAAGGTACTTGTGTACTTTCAGTGCTGGCCTGTTATAGGTCTTACGACTGTTGGCCAGCACTATAATAAAGGAAATTGAGATTTAAATTGAAAATTGAAATTATGATTACATTGTTTAGCTTACGAAGGATGTATATTAATTTTAATTAAAGCAATTATTCAAGAATAATTAGTTGGGTTACATGTAAACCTACAAAAATAAATTCAGATATATTAACTCAGTCAAAATTTATACAAATGTCACAAATCATTTTGGTAAAATGTATTTGCAACTAATAAAGAAAATGAAAACATTACTGAAAACACAAAGTTTATATTTAAATATAATACATTGAGTATTTAACTAGTTAAGGATCTCGGTTTGTTTAAAATAAAGTAGCATTTTTTATATAAAAGGTTAAAATTAGCTTAACTTGAAATAAGTAAAAGGCGATTATCACTAAATTATTTTGAAAAAGGGCCTGTATCCAATAAATATTCTACATACCACCTAGGGTACTTGTACCGCAGATTGCAAACCACTGATCTACGGAGTTGCCACACAATCTCTCGGCACAAAAATGACATCATGTCCGTGTAGTGCAGAAATATTCTTCACATATTATTTAAATTGAAAAATGACATCTGGACACGGGATTCGAACCCAAAACCTTTGACTTGGTAAGCCAATATACTTAAGGCAAAAAATATAGCCTTGCTATTTAATCCATTGTCTTCACAGAGTTTGTTTCTTTTCCATTTCTTATGAACCATTTTATTTCACGTTAGAGCAGGGTTGGACTGGGCCCTCCAAAAGGCGCAAACCTTGGATTTTCTGAGGGTATAAAATATAATTATGAACTCAAAAATAGTCTACCTTTTTATTGTAAAATAACTATGGGAGTGCTGGTAAAACCCAATAATATTGATTAATAATAAATATTATATGTTATTGCAAGGACTTCCAAAATAAAACTATTTTTCTTTTCCTTATAATACTCAAGGCATTGTTGAGTATTCCGAATCTCATAGGTTATTTTTTAATAAATACAGAATAAAGAAACATTCATGGGCTAAGTTAATTTTATTTAACAAAACATCTAGAATTTAAGGAACAAACTGTAAAAGATATTATACTATACCCGTGGCAAGAATCCTAGGACTATTCGGATACAGCCTGTCTCAACAACATCCGTCCTGAGCAAGCTGGCTGTCTCTGAGAAAAGCAAGGGTAGATACCACTCTCTCAATCACCAAAATAAACCTGACTTTTATCAGCGCTGAATACAAGTCTCTTCAAAACAGCCCACCCCCACATTTCAAAATAGATTTTCATTTTCACACCAAACTTCCAAAAATTTAAATTTCTAAATTATTAAATTAATTTAACTATACATTTCCAAATTATAATAAAGGAAGGATGCTGTTATAAATTCAATTTAAAATATAATTATACGTTTGATGTTATTACTAGTCAAAAAAGTTCATTATAGAAATTAGAAATGAAAAAGTGAGAGAGAGAGAACGTTTTGATCAACACTTATTCCAGGAAGGGGAATGTGTTATGATTTCAGTAAGGTTTTGTGGGTATTAACTTGAAGGCCTACGAAAGGTTCTCCATATTAACAAAGCTTAGTAATTAAACAATAGTTTTTGTTGTCTGGTAACTTAAATTTTCTTAATTCTTACCAAAGTAACGAAAAATTACACAGGAGCCAAAAGATTACACACCTATAAAATGAACACCAAACTATATCACTCAAGGCACGAACGCAACAAAACAGCTGATTTCCACTTCTCCAATTACAGCCACGTAACATGGCCAAACGGATCATGGAAGAGGTGTGCCTTCTCTCCCGCTGTCGTCGGGCGCCAATCACCCCTTGTTGCTGAACATCCCCACCCCCTAAATCTGTACTCACTTAAATTTAATTTCACCTTCATGATTCCACCTTGTCTTGATTATTCGAATCTTATTTAAAATTTAAATTTCTTAGTTTAATCATTGCAATTTTTTTTTCGCTAAGAGGGAGGGGTATTCTGGGTCGAGGGCACAAATTCGAGAAATTTGAGGAGGCACCAACCCGAGGGCCGATGGTTCGGCGGACCAGTCCAAGCCTACGTTAGAGGTTGCAACCAGTCTCTGATGGCTGTATTTAGGTTTTCAACATTTGGTCAGGTTCTTCTTTATAAAACACCCACAGAAAACTGACTGTATTATATTTGGTCAAGGCCATGAAACCCACACAAGTGGGTAAGTGGACAAAGGTGTCAGTCTCATCTTGTCAGGTTTTCCGGTGACAGGAATATAATGGTTTGAATCCCGGTGGGGTATTTACTTAAAAGTTGTAAATTTTCTTAATGGATTCTTATCCCCCCCCCCTACACTTAATTTTAGGTACACTGTCTTTTCCCCTTCCTCATTCTGACCTCCACTAGTGTAAATACGGGTAATAAGATGAGAAACAAAAATATAAATATGTGTACGATCTACGTCCAGTTCCAAATGTCACTTTTTCAACCATAAAAATTCCAAGTAACATATAGGCCCCCTAATTGTTTATTGACCAAACAAAATAAAATAAAACAAAAAGCTGAAATTTAACTTGAGAGATAGCTTTCTTTAGTGGCAGGTTTTCATATATATATATATATATATATATATATATATCTGTGATAGCTATATATATATATATATATATATCTGTGATAGCTTCTCAATATCGGGTCATCTAAATTTAGGACGCTCACATCTCCCATTGGTCATAATAAAATAAACACATATTTTTCTCGTGCTGTACGATATTTATGTAGTTCTCGGCCTGTTAAGAATTGGTCAGCAGTTTACTTGGTTTGTGACTCTTGGCAGATCATCCCTTAGGTATAAATATGTCCGCGACGAAATTAATGTTGCCTGTCGTTTCACTTTGGAATAATTCTTCTGTTTGAAGTCGTTCCAAAAACATAATCTGAGACATTTTCCTCGGCTACTGCGAACCTTGAGAAATGTGTTGTGTCCAAGGTTCGCCAGCACGTGAGGATGTAGATTTTGTCAACCAGAGTAATTATATAAATACAATATATTTCAATGTTACTCTAGTTACTCATCAAAGTGAGAGTGCACACAAGTTGTGAGAGCAAGAACAAACTAAGATACGTCTTAATATAATATGTGTGCTTTAATAAATGTAATCTATAGGATGAACTTCACATTGTAGTATAATACATTAAGTCACAGTGTCAATGAACAGGCTTTTTTGCACTAAGAATTTTATATTAAAACAAAAGTTAGACGTGATTTATGTAATTTAACCTTAATAGAGCCGGCTAAAAAGAACTTTATGAAATAATATTGATAAATATATTTTTTAAAGTTTAGTTGAATTCCATTTAAATAAATAACTATTCTTGTAATTATGTGCAAGTTCTATAATTTATAAGATTGAAAAAAATTGTTTATTTCACATACAAACACACTCACACACTTACACACAACACTACCATCACATAAGTATAAATTTCCATCTGAATTGCAAATAAGATATTTAAAATATATCAATATAATTTAGTTTCTTAATATAGTCATATTGTTTGTTATTAAACTAGACTAGGTATGATATATCCCTTATCGACACTAATGCGGGTACATTTTCTTTTCCTCCTTAACGTAAGCCTTTAAATAACTCTTAAGTAAAAATGTCTGCGTTGCCAAAACGAATGGTCATTATCAGCGCAAATATTTAAATGTGTCCAACACAAAAACATGGAAACTAGGATACACTCAGAATATCAACAGTTTGTTGTTACTGAAAAGTAAAACTTATTTAAAAACAAAAGCTGCAGGAACGCTTCAACCATGATCACGAGTGTTGGGGTCTTAATTCTGTATGACTTTAGTTCAAGTCTGTTTTGACCGAAATCTAGTGATCATGGGACATGGAAAGCAGATGGGCAGGGTTTGTTTCGGTTCACACTTATGCTATAAATGCCCTAAGTATTAATATCTCCGCTTATACGGTCTAATTTTCACAGAAAGTAACTTATCAGACAACTATAAAGTTACTAGATATATTTTCATGTATTCATATTTCAAATCATGTGATCTGCAACTGTCACTTTAGACAGAAAAAATTAAAGCCTATAGAATAATACTAATAATAGGGTAAAATGTTAGCTATGTTAACAGGGGAAAAATATGTTGGTATTTTCTAAAAGGTTTTTCCAATTAAAATTAGACTGTAGTCTACCAATGAATGACATTCATATAAAAATAAAAGGGTGTTTACATTTCAACAAACAGCTGGCGTTAATAATAAAATGTCAAAATTAATAATATTATTATTATTATTATTAGCACCGCGTCTTACTACCCATTCGGGTTATACGCACTTACGCTAATGTGTAATGGTAGGGTGATTGTGAGATGAAATGAAGGACCTACAGTTTAAAGTGGAATCAGAACCACGGTGGAGGCCTGGCATTCCCCACATTCACAAGGTGTCTTGTCAGAGGTGAAGGAAGGGTTTGGAAATCAGATAAATCTGTGCCGGGACCAAGGATTGAACCCCGGCCGCCAGCACAGAAGTCTGACACCTTACCCCTAGACCACCAGGTCACCTGAAAATTAATAATACAAATAAACACAGAAAAATAATAATTAATACAACAAACATTATTAGATTTTCCTTAAAGTTTATTTAATTTTTCTTTTCTTACATGAACATGACCAATAATACAAAGGGAAAACCTCATTGTAATTAACTATATATAAGGTGTGTGTGTGTGTGTGTGTGTGTGTGTGTGTGTGTGAGAGAGAGAGAGAGAGAGAGAGAGAGAGAGAGAAAGTAAGAGAGAGAAAAATGCACTTGAAATATTTGCATCAAAAATAAATTATTTGTCATTCAAATGAAATTGGATGAAATAAAATGTAAGCAACATCAGATAATACAAAATAAAAGTTTTGTAAATACCTTTGTTGTATTTATTTTTACCTCTCACATGGCATATAGCTTTTGATGGCAACTTCCCCTAATTATATCGATATGTTTACAATCGTAAGACGTAAGATATGTATCAAAATCTAGGATATACCAATCAAATTATATTGATATATCGGTTGGTTCCGACAACGACAAACTGTTCGTCATTGTTCTGTAAACATATTTATTCTTCACCACTTTTCCCGTTTTAATGTTTTATTTATCTGTTGAAAATTGAAATCAAGTTGAATAAAATAAAAGAAAAGATCGACTTAGTAAATAGAAATAAAAAAAATCAATTTATTTGTATTCACTAAGTTCAAAGCCTAGTCCAATGTATGAAATACATCCCTAAATGTGTTGATACTGTATATCCTATACTAAAACATTGCTATAAATACGAGTATATAGCTGTTTGCGCAAGTAAATCGATATAATTTTGCTATATATATATCGTTGCCATATCTTCATTTAACACAAAACCTGTCTTGTTCACCTTAACGTGGTCCAAACAGTTTCGAGACTTGAATGAGTGCCCTTTCTCAACAGATATATTGTTTTTATTGTCAAGTTGGTTGCGAAGCTCATGTCACGAACTTTGTATTCATTCCTTCAACATCTCTTTCTATGCTAATGACATAGCAGACGCAACTACAGTGGGATGCGGCCATACGAAGACAGGTTTTGTCCAATCACGGTTAAAAACAAGTTCCATGTTTATCCGTTTTAGGAATATATCTGGTAATTTTGATATGTGATGCAGGATTATTTTCACACTTCAAAATGCCCTAGCTTTTCGTGAGCCGTTTGAATACTGAGCTGTATTTAGTAGCTTTTCAGTTGTCAAAAAAGCCAAAGCTTACGTGAATCATCTTTCTTTATCTGACAGCTATAAAGCTCATAACCCTTTTTACATGTATATTTGTTCCCACCACGTCTCACCAACCTTTCGAGCTATACTAATTACATTAACGTGGTAGGGATAGTAAAGGTTTAATTCAGAGGAAATGTATCCTAATATGCGTGGAGAGAGAGAAAGAGAGCGAGAGAGGTAAATATATTTAGGGACGAACCAGCATTAGCACCTCAACGGCAAGCAGGACTAATTAGCTTGAAATTAAGAATTTTCCCCTTAATTTTGGTAAGAAGAACAGTATCTGTAAGTTACTAAATTACTAAAACAATTTCAACATATTCATACTTCAAGTAATATTAAGCTGTCCCTTTATATAATTACTATCAATAATTATAAAATAACACTGATAATATGGTAAAATATTATCAATGTTTGCCTCAACGAAATATGATTGAGTTTTCCCTACTGTTCTTACAACCATAATCAGGGTACCTATAAGTGCTCACTTGTGCGGGCTGTAACTAATTATAACTTCTACTGCTGTTACTTACAACAAATAATATTAGGTACGATAAATAATTAATTGATGGTTCATTTACCTTTTCCAAGTGTTGACAGCAATTTATTTTTATTTTTAAAAGTACTTTTTTTACATGTTCCCCCTATACTTGAAATTTTATGACTTAAAAGTAGTGATACATGGAGTAAATTTAAGGCTCATATAGTCGGGGAGGTAAGGGTTTAAATCTCGGCTGGGTGTACCAATGGTGGGTTTTCTTAAATGGTTTTCACTTTTCCTCCACAAAAATGTGGGTACATTTTATTTAAATTCTATCTTCCTCACCCCTATCCTATCAGTGTACATATGCGGATAGTCTATAGGGGTAGTAAAACAAACCAAAATCTCAGCCTATAAATACGTTGTGGTCTCGTTATATCCGGGGAAGGCTTGCTTTGCGTGTCGTCGCGTGAAATGTTGATTGATAGTGAGAGAGGTTTAAAAACCGTCAGGGTCCCGAGAGATTTAAATAACTAGTAATGCCAACAAGTTATCCATGACGTCAACTTCACAGAACTAACCAAATCTCTTAAGAGCTCTTGAAGTAAGTGACATTTAATCTCCAATTTCTCTTGTATGGACCAACGAATACTTATACGATATGTTTCATGACAAGTAGATACATTACAAATAAAATGGCGAATGAAACATTTAGTGTATAGCTCAACAAATGTATACAGGATTAAAGTGAGTTTGTCAAAGAGATGATAAATTCATTTAACACTTTATTTAATAGTAAATTCAACCCAAGTGTTAACATTTACCACTTGGCTTGGATTTTAGAAAAATTATGTATTTCATTGATAATTTAATTATATATTTTAATATAAATAGACACACTGATGGCACGTGGACCAATTCCTTAGTCTAGTTTTGTTTATTTTTCTTGTGACATGGATGTAGAAATTTGGATTCTGTCTGAGTGTACTATTTTTTTCTCTATATAGTGTCCTTCTCTTTGTCAAAAAAAATGCGGGAACAGCACATCTAAATTATACTTTCCTCGCCTCCAGAGTAGGTATATGGATAGCCCAGATTAGCAGTAAGACGTGGAGAATGGGAAAAACAAACATATGTATATAAAAAAAAAATCATATATCGATCCGTAAAGGTATCGACCTCGTAAATAAAATAGGCCTGGATGTCATTATTTCAACTTTATAAACATGTCCTTGTGAAATTCAAATACAAATTCATTTATGATTAAATATTTATAGGAACAAGAACTAATTTACAACCTGGAAAATTACTAACTCTTTGAAGTAAATTAGAAATCACAAACAAGTCTAGAGTAACATTTTGAATCTCTCGATTGTCCCAATATTAGTGTGACTGCAGTTCTATGAATAATTAGGTCATCCTAAGTGTCTAGGTGAATGTGGTGCAACCCACAGTCCACGGGCCATATGTTTTATTCTGGCCCGTCCGTCTCAACTTGTTTTAGAGAAATAGTAGAAAAAAGGCCTAATCATGATCTGCATTATGAAAAAGTTTCTTTACACAAACAGTATCAGTCATATCACTAACTATATTACTATTGGCATAGCATTACTGTTGCACCTGCATATTTATTCTAAGTAAAATATTATATATATAATTTTATAAGCCCCTTTCCGCTAAATTAAATTACGAGAAAACATTTAAGGTGTTATTGAAATACGAACACTCATTTTAAAGGTCAAAGGTTCAGGATGTCGGCAAAAGTAGTAGCTTCCAACGAGAATCTTATTTTCCACCAAATTTCCAGTTTTCTGCTGTGTGTGCAGTGGTTCATCTCTACAATCATTCATTGTTGACATCACCATGGAAACCATGATTGGTGTATGATTGTATATTAGTGAATAAAATAATTTATCTTTGGTTAAAACTCGCTCGGTTCTTACTTGAGTGGTTTGGTTCAATAAATAGATAGATAACCAGGAAAGGGTAATTTTAAAGTTCTCATCGTGGTGTTTTAGGGGGAAATTTGCGGCTTGCTTTAAATTTAAACATAAAAATATCCGAATCTATTTAAGTAGTCTTTGACGAGTAAACTTTCAACTAGAAAATCTCGTGAAGTCACATTATTTAGTGCTTTTACCAAATATAAATAATTAAATACATTTTAGCACGATTATCTTTAGTCATCAATGCCACGGACACTAGTAAACTTGGAAGGCTACCTGCTAATTACCATTATTATTATTATTATTTTTCCTGGAGTCCACCATATTCACTGCAGCAGACTGGCCCGCGTGTCATGAAAGATTGGCTCACACTGGTCTATGTCTTCTGCCTGGCTACAGTTATACAATTAAGACCTTGAGGGCTGGAGGAAGGGAGGTATGAACAGGTGCACCCATATTGTCTCTGGCGTGTATTTCTCAGGCTACGATCACCACATGTCATCACTCTGGAGATAGCCTAGCTAGAACTGAGCCTTGGGTGCACCTATCGACATATATCAACCCTATACATTATTTCATTGGGAATCATTTAAATACGACCCAAACCAGTACGATCGTAAGACAAAAAGAGGCTTTATATGAGGGCATTTGACAGTAATAAGGTGATATGGTAGGGATTGCGAGTCAAGGGAAGTATTTTTGCAGTTTTTATAGCAAAAATATTCTTGTGGCAAAATAAATAAAATGATTCTCAAGTAGAAACATAGAGCTTAATGTTCGTCACATATTCGTATCAACAGTTATTGAATATCGGTCATCGGCGTTCTAAATTAGATCTGAACTTTTTCTCTTAATTTAAAAAGGTTCTCATCAAATGATAATATGCTCATTACAAATATTAAATAACTATTGAGGTTTAGATGTTAAGAAAATTAAACTATCTGTTTCTACTGGAGCAATATTTGATCTATTTTAAAAAAAAAAATTTGCTATGAAAACATAAAAACACTGATATTATTCGCGTCTCCTTTAATTTTGCTTTATCTACAGCCACGTCCCACTGTCCATTTGGGATAAACTCACATACTAATTATTCTAATGTTGTAAGGATGAGGAAGGTGAACCCTAGTATTTTAAAGAAAATTTCGGGGTTTTAGTTCCAATTTGGTGTACTTAAGGTGTTTTTACCAAGTTGTTCCTCACGCTAATTCAGCGCAAATTCGGGTAAATTTCCACTAAAATTATACCTTTCCTATCCATGTTCCTTTAGCGTATGTGTTTAAACCAAATGGGTACTAAGACGCGAGGAAAAATATAAAATAAAACAAACACAGCTACAATATTTTTAAAAGCTTCTCCGAAAGAGAATGATTGTTATTCTGGAAAATATATCCCTCTCAACAGATGTAACATACTCCCCAAAATACACATGTACAACATCCTGGTTGAACCAACAATCAAATTGAAGAAACGCCATTGTTTCAATTCTTTGAACTCAAATATAGCATACAAGAGGAAAAAGAAGCTCACAAAAAAATAAATAGCATTCACGTTTATGCTTTTGTTCTAAAATACGTACGATGCATGAAGGAAGATGTAAATAGCAGCTTGGATAATTTCAAAATGTCTTGAACTAAAGAAAAAAATGGTGAATTTTTTTTATAGGGCTAAAGAGGAGTATGGGGTTAAACAACAGCATGCTATATTGAACACGAGGTCAAATAAATATCGAGAGCAAATAAATATTTTGATATGAACGAGACACTTTGGATATACATCGTGAACAGAATTATGGGTGTCTTCTCTCTGAGGTGGTTATGTATGACAACAGAAGAAGGGAGGTTTCAGCAAACGGTGGCTTTCAGGGGAACAACGTTCTTTATCACGGTGATCAGCTGTTTTTAACAACATGGCTATATTTATTGGGAACAACTTATAATTTTTCCTTAGATACCTTCAAGAATTATTATGAATACCTCAACGATATTATTACTATCCTAACGCTTATATAACATGAAATATTATTTCAACATACAAATCATTTATTTAATTAGTTTGCATCTTAAAATACATTCATATTATATGAGACAAAATAATAATAAATTGACAAATCCTATTATCGTCTCACATTTCCAATTCCATTGAATGATTTAAAAATCTCCCTCATATGGAATATAATTATTATGATGAAGAACCCTTAATAGTAGTTCCGTGAACAGTAGACCTCGCTCACCCTAATCAAAAAACTCTTTGGATTTCAAAATGAAATATTTCTTATAATTTCTTCTTGAATTTGAAGTAGATATTTTACCGTGGTGATCAAGTTCTACCGAAAACAAATACTACTGTATTAAATATTACATTTTAGTCACGTGGTTTAAGATGTCAGTCTCGTAATATATGTACATTTTTAAAACAACTTCTCGTTGCTCGATCATTTGCTTATAATTTTAAGCCCAAATCACTTAATATGAGTATCAAATGAAATACCTTTTGACCAAGCACCATCTAGCTGTTTCAGTGACCATATGACCTGAGGCTATACTCTCGTGTTAGACTGGCCTTCTGAAGACGGGGAGATTGGGGTTAGAATTACGGCTGGATCTACTGACAGTGTTTTTTACTGAATGGTTTCCTCCTCTCCTTCCAAGAAAATGTGGGTAGATTATCTCTAAGATGCTTCCTTCATCATCCCTGCCCCATTAGAGTAGTTATGTAATATATGTGTGTAACCTGAACGGGTAGTAAGATGCGGTCATGTAAAAAAGATAGCCAGATTGAAAAACTATGTACTGAAACATTGTTTGATCTAGGTTAAATAAATCTTTCTACAAAATTTAGTTAAAATTGGTCCACGCATTTGGCAGATATATTGAAATAGATACACAAGACAGATTTTTAAGCGAATGTTTTCTTTAAACACATAGCCAACTCCAAAAACTATATGAAAACATCATTCGGCCTTGATTTAAAGTATTTCACTGCGAAATTTAGTTAAAATTGGATTGTACATTTGATATTAATCGTGGAGCAAACATTCGGACAGACAGGTGAAATGACAAATGGTAGGTTAAAGTAGGGCCTTGCTACGCTAGGTCAACTATCACACTAAAGTATAATATGCCATAGCAAGTGTAATAGTTTAAAGCTCCTTTTATTCTGGTAACAGTAGTATATAGAAAGATATTATCGATTTAAGACTGATATAATTCAGATTATCAATGACAGACGCAGATTCCTCTGACAGAACTAAAATACCACCAAATTCTTTGAGTTTTATGATTATATTACTACTCTATTATTTCTATCTTTAACGTCTAGAATAATAGGGTATCTAATCCTAGGTAAATATTTACATGTTCTTGATTCTAATATTTAAAATAATTACATTTTAATATTAAACCCGCCATGTTGGGGGCTGGGGCAGGAGGATTAGATGTCAGCTAATCTAATCAGGTCTGCCGGAGATGAAGACCTTGGGGTGTAAACATTGTTCGGGTGTACAAACATTTTCTTCTAAATAGCTTTCCACGCTACCTTCGCGTGAATGTGGGTACATTTCCTCTAAATTTTACCTTCCTAGTGCCTACTTTATTAAAGTAATTAAATGTGGACGTCTATTAAATCTTATATTACTCACATGTATTATGTATATTTTTTAAACACGTATTATATCTCATATCACACACAGTACACACGTATTATATATATGATTACCAAACCCTTCCTTCACCTCTGACAAGACATCTTGTGAATGTGAGGAATGCCAGGCCTCCACCGTGGTTCGGATTCCACGTTAAACTGTAGGTCCTTCATTTCATCTCACAATCACCCTACCATTACATATTAGCGTAAGTGCGTATAACCCGAACGGGTAGTAAGACGCGGTGCTAATAGTAATAATAATAATAATAATAATAATAATAATAATAATAATAATAATAATATTTATATAAATACATGTTTAATAAATAGTATATATTTGATTAAAAAAATATTTAGCACCGCATCTTACTACATGTTTGGGTTATATGCCTATTTTTTAAATTTTATTTAAATTTGTTAGCTCTGTTTATTATTTAACATTTGAATTTTTAAACACTTGGAACTCTTAGACGTTTTTATTGTTCTCAGATTAAATCATATTTTCCAAGCAGGCTAACTTAATTTCAAGTTAAACCCAACAACCAACATCCATATTGTAACTGTAGTTCTTAAAATAGCTGTAAACATTTATTTTTCCTCATCGGAAGCAGAATTAAGAACGCTATACTCAGTTTGAAGAGCCACTACAAACTTAATTAAGGTGTCGGTATCAGAGTTGGGTCCCCAAGCCACTCATTCAAGAGAATAGACTTCCAAAACGTCATTAGCTCGAAACTCTCACACATAATATATATATATATATCTTCTATTAATCTCAATATCTTTATTGAAATGTATGTACTTAAGCATACGAAAAACGGCGCCAGTCTCTTCTTGCCAGGGTTTTACTGGGACAGAGAGTTCGGGGATCAAACCCCAGCCAGTTTTATTAAGCGAGATTTTTCCTAAACGATTCACCCAACCTCTTTCAACGTATATTCGGGTCCATTTTCTCTCATTTACCTCCTACCTCAATCTTTCCCTAGCAGGGCTAATGAGCGGAAATCTCGGACGGGTAGTAAGACGTGGAGAATGAAAAACATATTATATGGTTTTCCATTGCGTCTTACTACTCTTCCAGACTATACGCATTTAATTACATCTATGGTAGTTATGAGGAAGGTAAACATTAGCCAAAATGTTCCTCATTTTTGTGGGGGAATAGTGGGAAAATAATATTTGGTAAACTTGCCAAGATTTTAGCACCAAACTCCTCGTTATCAGTAAATCAGACTCGACTAGACTGACTTTTACTCTGCGTGTCCACCATTGCCTGGGAACTCGTTCTAAATTATTTTATGGTTTTGTCTCTGTCTCACTACCCGTTAGTGTTATACATATGCATCCTTAATAATTACGTTAGTATGTTAGAGATATGGACGGTTGAATTTATAGATAATGTACCTGCATTTGCGTGTAGAGAGAGTAGAAAACCCTTTAGGAACAATCCTCTAAGTGCTCCCTGCTAAGATTCAAACCTCACCCTTCTCGTCTCCAACACATCATATTAGTTGAGATTTCCTTTAAGTCCGCATGACCACTGATGCGAAGGTAATGGGTTCTAAATTAATGGTGTAATTGGTCATTAGACGGGTGTTGCTCCAATACAGTGGGAGGGCATGTTTCTCGTCTGATCACTGTTTTGCTCCGAACCACCGCTGCCATCCCTGACATCGTGGTGGGATTGTGTATTTTCAGTTTAAAAAAGACGTTCTTCTTTTCACCACATCCAGCCCAATAAATTTGTTAGTGGGCTCCTTGGGTGCTTGGAGATGCTGATAGTTAACATCTCAGTCAAGAGAGAGAGAGAAAGAGATGTAATGACGTACAAAGAGCAAGAGAAAAAAATATATACTTGCATCAGAATTAATATTTTATTTTTAATTTGACAGACAGGGCAACATGATATCATTGCGTTGAAAAAAAAAAGATTCAAACAATTGTTTCAATTTTTTAGCATTTTTAACATTCTTACAATGATGGCCTATATTTAGCAGAATAGTGTTTTCAATCCTTGAGTCAAACCTATGCTACTTGTCCCAAATAGTAGTTCTCATGGTTAGGTCAGATTTATACTACTTGTCCAAAATGGTAGTTCTCATGGTTAGGTCAGATTTATTCTACTTGTCCCAAATGGTAGTTCTCATGGTTAGGTCAGATTTATACTACTTGTCCAAAATGGTAGTTCTCATGGTTAGGTCAGATTTATACTACTTGTCCCAAATGGTAGTTCTCATGGTTAGGTCAGATTTATACTACTTGCCCCAAATGGTAGTTCTCATGGTTAGGTCAGATTTATACTACTTGTCCCAAATGGTAGTTCTCATGGTTAGGTCAGATTTATACTACTTGTCCCAAATGTAGTTCTCATGGTTAGGTCAGATTTATACTACTTGTCCAAAATGGTAGTTCTCATGGTTAGGTCAGATTTATACTACTTGTCCCAAATGGTAGTTCTCATGGTTAGGTCAGATTTATACTACTTGTCCCAAATGGTAGTTCTCATGGTTAGGTCAGATTTATACTACTTGTCCCAAATGGTAGTTCTCATGGTTAGGTCAGATTTATACTACTTGTCCCAAATGGTAGTTCTCATGGTTAGGTCAGATTTATACTACTTGTCCCAAATGGTAGTTCTCATGGTTAGGTCAGATTTATACTACTTGTCCCAAATGGTAGTTCTCATGGTTAGGTCAGATTTATACTACTTGTCCCAAATGGTAGTTCTCATGGTTAGGTCAGATTTATTCTACTTGTCCCAAATGGTAGTTCTCATGGTTAGGTCAGATTTATATTGCTTGTCCCAAATGGTAGTTCTGGCAAAGGTGAATATAATTATTGACATATTTCATTTAGGCCAATTCTCGATCTAAACTATTTTTCCCAGGCACCAAAGATAAATTAATCACGCTAGTGAGTTATGAATTAGAATGTGAAACTAAGAGAAAATATACCACCAACTGCGTAGAGGTTAGTAAGAAACCATTTAGGAAGCAACATTCTAGTACACTCGACATGGACTTGGATCTTGAAATCTCCATCTCCAGAAGTTGAAACATAATTAGCTTGTAATTTAGACCAAGTGCTTACCGGTGTGGCCGTGTGTTATAGAATTAGGATGTATTTTGTTAGTCTAGTGCTATTTAATTTTGAAAAAAAATTTCACCTTTATTATCATAATCATTAATAATACATTAAAATGTTTGTGAAGCTCTTTAACACCCAGCTTTCTTGTTTAGTTAAGATCACCTATTACTAATTCGTCTTAAATCAGTGCAACAGCTTGTCGGATATCTATCCGAGTAAGTATATGTCTGCAGTAGCTTACAACAGCGCACCAGCTTGTCGGATACCTACCCGAGTTAGTGTAAGTCTACAGTAGCTTACAACAGCGCTCCAGCTTGTCGGATACCTACCCGAGTTAGTGTAAGTCTGCAGTAGCTTACAACAGCGCACCAGCTTGTCGGATACCTACCCGAGTTAGTGTAAGTCTACAGTAGCTTACAACAGCGCTCCAGCTTGTCGGATACCTACCCGAGTTAGTGTAAGTCTACAGTAGCTTACAACAGCGCTCCAGCTTGTCGGATACCTACCCGAGTTAGTGTAAGTCTACAGTAGCTTACAACAGCGCTCCAGCTTGTCGGATACCTACCCGAGTTAGTGTAAGTCTACAGTAGCTTACAACAGCGCTCCAGCTTGTCGGATACCTACTCGAGTTAGTGTAAGTCTACAGTAGCTTACAACAGCGCTCCAGCTTGTCGGATACCTACCCGAGTTAGTGTAAGTCTACAGTAGCTTACAACAGCGCTCCAGCTTGTCGGATACCTACCCGAGTTAGTGTAAGTCTACAGTAGCTTACAACAGCGCTCCAGCTTGTCGGATACCTACCCGAGTTAGTGTAAGTCTACAGTAGCTTACAACAGCGCTCCAGCTTGTCGGATACCTACCCGAGTTAGTGTAAGTCTACAGTAGCTTACATCAGCGCTCCAGCTTGTCGGATACCTACCCAAGTTAGTGTAAGTCTACAGTAGCTTACAACAGCGCTCCAGCTTGTCGGATACCTACCCGAGTTAGTGTAAGTCTACAGTAGCTTACAACAGCGCTCCAGCTTGTCGGATACCTACCCGAGTTAGTGTAAGTCTACAGTAGCTTACATCAGCGCTCCAGCTTGTCGGATACCTACCCGAGTTAGTGTAAGTCTACAGTAGCTTACAACAGCGCTCCAGCTTGTCGGATACCTACCCGAGTTAGTGTAAGTCTACAGTAGCTTACAACAGCGCTCCAGCTTGTCGGATACCTACCCGAGTTAGTGTAAGTCTACAGTAGCTTACAACAGCGCTCCAACTTGTCGGATACCTACCCGAGTTAGTGTAAGTCTACAGTAGCTTACAACAGCGCTCCAGCTTGTCGGATACCTACCCGAGTTAGTGTAAGTCTACAGTAGCTTACAACAGCGCTCCAGCTTGTCGATACCTACCCGAGTTAGTGTAAGTCTACAGTAGCTTACAACAGCGCTCCAGCTTGTCGGATACCTACCCGAGTTAGTGTAAGTCTACAGTAGCTTACAACAGCGCTCCAGCTTGTCGGATACCTACCGAGTTAGTGTAAGTCTACAGTAGCTTACAACAGCGCTCCAGCTTGTCGGATACCTACCCGAGTTAGTGTAAGTCTACAGTAGCTTACAACAGCGCTCCAGCTTGTCGGATACCTACCCGAGTTAGTGTAAGTCTACAGTAGCTTACATCAGCGCTCCAGCTTGTCGGATACCTACCCGAGTTAGTGTAAGTCTACAGTAGCTTACAACAGCGCTCCAGCTTGTCGGATACCTACCCGAGTTAGTGTAAGTCTACAGTAGCTTACAACAGCGCTCCAGCTTGTCGGATACCTACCCGAGTTAGTGTAAGTCTACAGTAGCTTACAAAAGCATACGTTGGCGTAGCCCATCTAACAGTACATACGTTGGTTTGAATTCAGCCATTAGAAACAAATTAGGCTGAACAATTGTGTTCATATATATAATTATACTTAGTTCATATTGTTTTAAGTTGACATCTTCCTACATTTAGATGCTAGTGACAGTCCTTGTGGAAGTAGAAAACCAACGCAACGCGTACTACGAGCGCGTATCTGACGTAGATGATTGTACAAGAGAAGATAGTACTTGTATTAGCGTGAATGTCTAGACAGAAATATTGTCATCACGTGGTGGGTATTAGCGAATGAGATAGAGTATTTGATTAGGATGGTAGAAATAAGTTAATTTTTAAATATTAACTATAAATAATAACGATAAAAGACAAGTTGTTTATATTTGATAGCAAATAAGCCATATTTATTACTGTACTTTTAGCTTCACGTTTTACTACCCTTCCGGGTTACACGCATATGTACCGAGCGTCTTACGATAATGTGTTATGGATGAGGAAGGCTGACAGTATAGGAACTGTACTCGCATCTTCGTAGTGGACGAGTGGAAAAAAAAATTGGGATACGCCACCCTCACTAAACCCAACCCAGATTCGAACCCACGATCTCCTCGCCATAGGCAGTTCCTCATTTGCAAGATTGGCACCCTAGACAATTTTACCACTGAAGCAGGTCTATAAAATTTATAATAGTAATTGCATATTACCAATCCCAGATCGAACACTGTTGTTGCCTCTCTATCTCTATCTCTATCTCTCTCTCTCTCTCTCTCTCTATATATATATATATATATATATATATATATATATATATATAGTAGCCATGTTATTATTTTAGCTGGCTAATATAACTCATTCTCTTTATTTCCTCAGCATTGTGGAACACGTGGACTAAACGTCAAGCTCATTTAGTCTGGTTGGATGATGACAGAGAAGTTGAGGCTTGAACCCCAGTCATGTTCATTGAGTAGAATTTTCATTAATGTGTACAACTTTCCCTCCATGAGAATTGAGGTATGTTTCTTCTAGGTTCTATCTTCAACGTCCCTGACCCTTTAGTGTAATTGAATGTTGATAGCCCGCATGGGTAGTAAGACGCGGTGAAAAAACCAACAAATAAATACCTCTATTATTGTCATACATTTCCATCCAATCGTATCCACAAATGATTTGTGTTTGATAAATGATGATGACTTTTACTTGCGGAGAGTAAGATTCTCTACTAACTTTCGTACACTCTAGTATAAATCCGTTGTAGAGAGAAGAGGACCTTGCTTGTTATCTGACAAAAGGAGTCTCCGAACGATGCCCTAGGGTTCACCATAGCCCCTCGTGGGGCTGTAGCTGAGAGACGGGTTGGGGGGCAGAGTTGAGCCTCCTTCTACCTCCCTTGTAATCCTGGGAGCTCCTGGGTCACTCCCGGAGGGAGCTCGGATATCCGACCGCATAACCGAGCTCGCAAATACCCTCTCGCTTACCTCAGCCTCCAGAGTTATGGCGGGGGATACGCTCTTTTGCTTGCTACACCGTTGAGTTCCTCCCCACCCCCTTCTCTCCCTCTATATAATATATAGGGTGTGACACGGACACCAAACAAGTCAAGTGACAAGGTAAATTCGTAGCTCGTCATTATGGCGGTTCGGCTTGCGGCTGCGGATGGTTAAGATGAAGGATAAACTTTCAGTACTCACGCAGTCACGGAGGAAAATGAAGGAGGGGCGAATGAATTTAAGAAATATCACTCCATACCCTTCACCCTCGATAAACATAGCCAATTTTAATTCAAGGTAAATATTTAAATTGGATTGTAGCAAACTAAAAGGGTGAAGTGAGACGGGCACATATGGATCGTTTTGGGGCCTTGACAGACGTAACCAGAGAAACTGGTCCCGTTATTTTATATTTAGTCTCAATAGGCGAAACAGCGTTGATAGCTGCCACAGAAAGCATACGTGTCCAAAAACAATTTCTTGGTCACCGCATGGTGGAGAAGCACACTCAGGATTAGATTATCTACAGGCTAACTCATGTGAGGTTCTCACACACGAACCATGTCAGAACCACACCCTGGCTTAGTTCCCATCATACTGCACAGGGTGACCACCACATCAAATCCCTCAGTTCAAGCTAAGAGTTAAGACTATTAGCTCATTCGAAAGACAACAATTCTTAGATGTATAGATAATAAATAACCTGCAGGGGTTAAACTGCTGTCATTGGAATGTGAATGAGCACAGGGTTGGAGGGGAGGGGGGACATGACGAGCTCATTTTAAATTTTATATTAGAAGAAACAAACTTGTTTGTACCAAATGAATAATACAAATAATACGATATTGATCCAAACATGGCTTCTCATCTTTCTGAATAAGACAACTCCTTGTTTACTTTATGGTACTGAGTGTGTCCCAATTTGAGCAAATTATTTTGTTTCGGGAAAATTTCTCCCGGAAAACTGGGCCTCCAGAACAAAGGTAAAACTGCACTCTCGCATGAATAATCACACTAATAGGTGGGAAATGTTTGCCCACATGACCTTGTCTGTCTCACCTAAATGGGGGTCATGGTGCTCAGGCGTAAGGCACCGGCCCGACGTACGGTGACTGAGACGCGCTCTAGCCCGCACATGTTTCATATAAAGACACTAGTCTA
>JBCFYV010000012.1:26107586-26165421 GCA_039000515.1 Timema cristinae | reverse complement strand
CCCAAACAAATTTGTGGGTGCATTGCCATTTAAAAAACCATTTTAACATTCCCACCTCCTAAATTAAGCCCTGAAACCATTGCTTAACGTAGAAAATAAAAAACGCTTTATGAAAGAATGGGGTTTTGACTCGCCATTTTTTCCCTTCAAAAATTTGGGGTAAAATCAATTAGTTCGAGTTTCCCTGTAATTGCGACCCCCCGGGCGCAAAAAAGCGCCACTTCCCATTGATTTCAAAAACAATAATAATAAAAATTTAAAAAATGAAAACAAATAATACTACGGGGGAACAAAATTTATTTTTCGTATGGCACTTTTACAAATGACGGGGGGGACTTTAACCCACGTTAGGTCCCCTTTAAATTGGAAAACTATCGGTTTCCCTTTTGTGTCTAGGGGTAAGGTTTCAGACTTTTTTGCGGGGGGGTCCGGGGTCCAACCCCTAGGTCCCGGGCACAAAATTACCCTATTTGAAAAACCCCTTTTCCTTCACCCCTCTGACAAAAAAATGTTTTAACACAACTTTTGAATAAACGGGATGCCAGCCTCCGCCGGGTTCGGATTCCACGTTAAACTATAGGCCCCTTTCATCTCAAAAAACATCCTACCAAATTAAAACAGTATGTAAGGGGTTGCAACCCTAAAAGGTAGTAAGACGGGGGTTTTAAAATAATAATAAAAATAATATTATGCAAATTAGCAGCTTTTGCTACACAGAGCTTTTCACGGGGTACACTGAAGAAGGTTTCACAAACGACGTCCCCGCCTTTGGGAATGTTTGGGGATGAAAATTATTACGGTTTTAGTATTAATTTATTTTAAAAACCCTAATTAAAAAAACCCCAAATGACCATTGGGATTATTCCCCTAAAGAGAAAAATACTAAAGAAACCGCCGGGAAATTACCCGACCTCAGGCTGATACCCGGGGTGCACGACGCCCAACCATGGGCGGGTTTACGACAAAGTTTTTATTTGTTAATACCCTAAACCCCAAAAGAAGATCAACTTTTCCACCCAAAGCCCCTTCAAATATTTTTGAATACTTTTTTAAAATGAAAAATTCTCGTTTATTTAAACATTCCCCTCCCCCCCTGGCCAGCCTATATCACCCCTCCCCCTTTTCTTACCAATAACGTCGCCCAACAATAGGGCAAATTTTTCTCAGGAAGTTGAGAGAAAAAAATTTTTTGGGGTTTTTTTAAAGATTTTTCCCCCGGGCCCTTTTTCCCCCTTTTTCTATTTTTAAAAAAAAAAAATTTATTTTCCCAGATTAGAATCGCAAGTGCGTCCCTTTTCAAAAGTTTTCTTCCCCCCCTTTTTTTTTTCCTTCCCCCCTTTCCCCCCCTTCCCCCTTCTTCAAAAACCCGTGTCAGGACAAAAGGAGCCCACTTGGATGAAATTGGGATACCCGCCTAATCCTCTGAATGCGCTTTTCCTTATAAATCGTAAAGGGTGAGGGTGGGGAAAAGGGGTTAGGGGGGGTGGGGGGGGGGGGGGTGACAATACGCCTGTTTCAAGATTTTGGGGACGGCTTTGGTGAAAAGGGGTCAACCCCTTTTTTTGGCCCAGGCCCAAGGGTTGTCGAAAACCCCCTTTCCGCATTAAACGGGGACGAAAGGGCACTGTTTGCCCATCGGTCGGGGGGATGACTTTGACCCCTGCCTAAAGAAAAAAAGAAAAAAATTTTGGGGCACCCTTTTGCATATTTTGGATTTTTCTGCCAGGGGTAAATTTAGCCCAAAATTTCCTTGTCTCCATTTAAATACCCCTTTCGTTTTTAAATTTTTAATAAAAAACCGTTAATTTTTTTTTAGATGAAAATATAATGTTTTTTTAATTTAAAAATTTAAAAAAAAAACCCGCATCGGAAAAGGCACTGAACTAAACTCATTTATCGGGTTTTTTTATGGGATGGAAGAGTTCCACGTTCAAATCCCAGACGGTCTAAGTAGAATTTTTTTTTTTCCCCATTTTAAAAAATTGGGGTATTATTTTCCCTGATAGATCTGACTTCCTCAACTTTACTCACTTTGTTAAGTTAAAATGGGGCTATAAGAAAACCCAAATTTTGGGGTAAACCCTTCAATAAAAAACCCAAACGGGGTTTGGGCACACCCTTTAAGAAGGAACTTTTTTCTTGATGACTAATAAAGGAATGTTTGTGGGAAAAAGAGGATATTAGGGAAAGGGGGAGGATTCAAATATTAGTTTGTTTTGGAAAATAAAAAAAAAATTCCTTGTTAAATGAAGGAGGCAAAAGGGGCATGGTTAGTACGGCTAATTTTGGGCTGACAAGATAATGGAGTTTACGAAAAAACCGAATCCATTTTTAAAAAAAACAATAATAATAGTGGGGGAGGGGTAAAAGACATGTAAGAGCGAAAAATAAAAAAAAAATTGTTTGTACTATATTTTTGGTAGAAAAAAAAGAAATTAAACAGTTTAACAGTCCAAATTATCAAAAGAAGAATCGTTTTTTGTTTCCCAAAGTTTAGATTTTTTTTTAATGTTTTTAAACGGCATTTTGACAAACCCAAAATGTTTATATAAGCACACAAAAAATTCTATGAGCGGGGAGTGAAAGGCCCAAACCAATTTTGCCGAAAAAGGGAAATGTTTACAACCTTCTGGGGGTTTCTTTTTAAAAGGGCCAAAAAACGAAAATAGACCAACGGCCTTACTTCCCCCCGAAGGAATTTTGTGTCACGGATTTTAAAAGGGCGCCACAAAAAAATCCTTTTAAACCGGGGCGGGTTTTTAGCCCATGAACTTTTGATCCAAAAGGGGCATAACTTTACCCCGAATATTACCAAGGTTGACAATCCATTTTGTTTCAAAAAAATTTTACTAAATCTATGTTCAAATATTTCTAATTTTAAGCCCAATTAAATTTTCCAAAAAAAAAACTTTATAAATATAATATTGTTTTAAAATATATAATATATTGTTAATAAAAGAAAATATATTTTAATATATAAAATATATAAGTTAATAGCTATAAAAACTTTAATACAAATAGTATATATTTAAAATTTGCCAACGCAAAAAAAAGAGTGAAATTTTATAAAAGTTTTTTCCTCCCAAAATTTCCCTACAACAGTATACTGAATCTTTTTTCCCAAAATTTTCATAACTTAAATTTCCCAATCACCCCTGCGGGCTTTTGATTTTTAATAAATAAAAAATTTTGCTGATGAAATCATAAACATTTAATATTTTACTCAAAATTGAAAACAAAAAAACACCCCGGGGTTTTAAATGGGGAAGGGAACTTTTTTTAGAGTTTGAAAGGGTTTAACTAAAAAACTTTTTAAATATTTTTAAAATTCGGGAATAATTTTTCTGAAACCCAAACCCTTTTTTTTACATTTATATATCCATAAGTATCACATTATATCATAATAAAGTAAACGTTTAATCAATTTTGAACCCCAAAATATTTTTAGTCATTTCTAAAAGTTCCTTCACAACAAATCCTATTAATTTGAATTTTTTTGAACGTTTAAAGTGAAACCTTCCTACTTGGAGTGGAACTTTTTGAACTATGGGAAAAAAGGTTTTTAAAACTGGTAAAAAAAGGAAATGGGAAGATCAAAACCCTTGATTTTTAAAAAAAAAAATAAAAGGGAAAGTTTTCTAAATCAGCAATCGAATCGCTTTTTTTTGTGCAAAAACGTAAAATATTAATTTTCTCTATGTCCCATAAAAATTTTAGGATTTTTCGAGAACAAAGAGATAAAGAAAATTTTTTGTTACAAAAAAAAAAGGTTTAACTAAGTAAAGGGGAAGGAGGTTAATGCTGATGACCCAACAAAAAAAAACCGGGGGTTTTAATCAAAACACATTGTTGGGGCATCAACAATCTAAAGGAAGAGATGGGGTAAATGAGAGGGACTGGAAAAAAACTAGTTTCAAGTTGGGAAAAAGGGTGTAAGGGAGGTGAATTTGGATAAAAACAAAAAAATTTTTGGGGGTATGGGCTCAGCACCCTTTTGCCCAAACAAAAAACGCCACTAGAGAAATAAATTCCCATAATAAATATATATATATAAAATACAAAATTAATGTTATAACATTATTTTTTACAAAAACCACCCCCGGGAACATGCCTGGTGAAAAAAAGGCCCCGGGGAAGATTTGCAGGGAACATGCACTCCCTCCTTTCAACCCTTTCCCTCAACAAACCCCCAAAATTTGGACTGGGGTGGTTTTGGGATCAGGGCCCTAGGGTGTCATTTTCATAGCCCGGAGCCTACATGTTTTTGCTAGTTTTCGAGTTTTTTCTGGGAAACCTTTCCGAACTTTGCCCTCACCCCCCCCTCCCCCCAAGCTTGTCAGTTAAACTTTTAAAATAAAACCCTGGGTCCGCTGGACACAAACACTAAAAAAATTTTTGGTTTTTCGACAACTATGCCCTCACGCCCTCCGTTAAACATACAAACCTAAAATATTGGGGTCACAAATGATGGTGCCATCAACTCACCGCAAACCCGGAAAACTTGTCATAAATCATAAAGTTTTTATTTACTGTACATCTAAAGGACCGAAGGCTCTACTTTCCCCCGATTAAATGTAATTTAGTTTATATTTTTCCCCTTAATTTAAAGAGGGTGTATCACAATAAAGTTTGCCCCGACTCTTTTAATTTATAAATTATTAGGTTTTGGTAGTAAAAGTCATTTTTTGACCACGACATGAGGAAACGTTCTTTTTTTTCTTGTTTTTTTACTAGGCCCTTTTTAAAACCTTAATTTCTTTTGAAGTGTTTCAAAAACCCCCCTGGCCAGTAGGGCCCAGGGTTTAATCTAAAGTGCCCCCCTGATGGGAAAAGGAGGAAATTTGGGTTTTTTAAAAAGGCCTTTTTATTGAGATTTATTAAGTAATAGTTATTTATTCTTGTGAACCGATGCGCTTTTTATTTTTAAAACCTTTTTTTGGGTGCCAACTTGGGGTTTTTTGGCCACTCCCCCTTTGGGGCGTGGCTCGCCCCTTTAATATTCATTTTTTTAACTTCCCTTCTAAAATCCGCATGAAAACCTCGTTGTTTTAAAAATTTAATTTTATCTGAAGTGTAGTTTGTGCCAATGTTTGGGGTGGGGTTTAAATTCATGTTTCCTTTTGGAAATTTTTAATTGTAACAAACCAGAAATTTACTGTAAAAAGCCAAATACTAAAAAAAACCCTCTTATATAAGATTATTATTTTTTATTATATTTTTAAAAAAATTATTTACCCCCCCGCGTTTTACTACCCTTTTCGGGTTATACGCCCCTTTAGCTAATGTTTTAAGGGTAGGGTGATTGTGAGATGAAATGAAGGACCAAACATTTTAAAAACGGGAAATTTCCAAACCAGGTGGGGGCCGGGGCATTCCCCACATTCACAAGATGCCTTGCCCAGAGGTTTTTAAATAAGAGAAAATTTCCCGGTGTATCCTTGCGGGTCATTTCTTATGCTTTAGAAGTTTTTTCCCAAAAAACCCCCAAATTGCATCTTTTGGGGTTTTGTAGTCTTTTATCTCCGAATCGGGGAGTAACTTAAATTAGCCTTGTTTCTTTTTTTCACCCCAAAAATTTGCAATTATCCCTTTTTTTTATGACGGGGGGGGCGATATTTAAATAAAACCAGTTAATTTTTGGGTAGAAACGATGTGGGTTTAGACCCAGGGGTTTTTCCACGCCATTCTCTTTTTTGAGTGTATCATTTAAACAAAAACTTATTTTTTGTGTTTGGGTATTGGGGGCCCTTTTGGGGCCCGGGTCAAAAAAAAGGAAAATGAGGGGATTGCGCGGGGGGCCCATTACTTTGTAAATTGTTTTTTTTGGGTTTTGTTTTGTTTTTTTTTTTCCCAAAAAACCTCATGTCAACAGCATTTTAATTTTAATTTTTTTTTTCCAATACTAACCCAATCATTTTAATTTCCCTGTAAATGTAGTCCGGCGAATTTAGCGCAACTAAGTGCCAAAAAACATTTGGGTAAGGTTGTAATGAGGGGGAATAATATAACTAAATCCAAAGATAAAGAAAAGGGGTTTAAAGAGTTTCGGAGTGGATAAAAAATTTTAAATGGGGGAAAGGTTGTAATGGGGTGAACTGAATCTAGCTACTCAAGATAGGATATTATTATTACATTATTTCAATAGGATAAACCCACAAACTTACTTACTCTTGGCATTAGGAGTTTTGAAATTTTTTTTGCAACACAACAAAAGTACCCATCTATCCCCTACCCTTGAGCTAACTACACCCCCAAAGTCCCCCTTTTATTAAACCCACCCTTTTTTTTTTGCCCTTTTTCGTTTTTTAAATTCCAACTCATTACACATTATTCCTATCTTAAACAAGTTCAACAAGTCCCTTTTAAATTTTACATTATATATTTCAGGTCAAACCCTACTGTTAACCCCCCATCTGTGCAACAGTAGGCCCAAATTTGGTATCTTCCCATTGAGTTTGCCAGTCAAACTCGGACAAAATTGAAATTTTTTCCCCCTTTTCCCACTGCATGCATTTCCCCCCAGAAAATATGCGGATTTGTTTAAATTTAAAAAAAAATCCGGGTGTTTGGGAAAATAGTTTTTTAGCTTTTTTTTCCATTATGTAATCCCCCCTCCTATCTACATTTCTCCCCAAATTTTGGGACCAAATTTTTTTAAAAACAGGGTTTTTTTGACACTTTAAGCATCTTCCTTCTTGTAAGGTAAAAAAATAAACGTTTTAAAACCTTCGAGAACAACCGTTTAAAACAAAAGTTTTAAAAAATTCCCTAGTTTCACATTTCCCTGATAGCGGGCGAGATTTTAAAAAGCTTGGGAACCGAGTAATAAAATGTATTTTTTCCGATACTATTATTTAATTTCCACTCTAATGAAATCCACTGGGGGTTCCGTATAGCTGCCCCCCCCTGGTATCCTCCATACAGTTTCTGAGTCCACTCGCGGATATTTAAAACCCGGGGCCTATTCCCAAAAAACAATAACATCCTATAGCTCACCTTGCACACTGATGATAGTGAAAAAATTTTTTAATCGATTCTTTTTTGGAAAAGTAAAAGAAGAAGAATTTTTTACACTGCGTCTTACTTTTCCTTTTGGGGTTATACCCCTTTTAAAGAACTAAATACTCTAATAGATTGGGAATTGGGGAAGGTTAAAATTAGGGGAAAATTTAAACCCGAAATTTGTTTGGGGGGAGAGGGGGAAAACCATTTAGGAAAAAACCACCCTCAGGCTCACCCAAACCCGAAAATTCGAACCTCGACCCTTCCCGGGTCCTCAGCACCCGAGCTCATCACGCTAGCGCGTTTTCCAAATTTACCCCAAAACCGAGGCGGGGCGAAAGTAAAAGTAAAATTTAATTTTTCTCCAAAATCAACGATGTCTAGGCGTTTTTAAATTCTTTTTATCTTTTGGATGTTTTTGAAGTTATACTTCCCTAGGCTTTTTAAAGAAAAAAATGATGAAGTAAAATTTTTAAAGATGGGGCCCAAATAAACAGAAAAAAAAAAAGGGAACAGGTTGAATTTAAAACCCCGTTTCAAAGCCCTCGAAAAAAAAAGCTACCAACAAAATAGAAAAAAAATAACCCCTTTTAAATTCGGGGCATGTTGGAACGCTCGTCGCCTCTAAACCCTTTTTTCATAAATAAAAAATTAACCCCACATGTTTCTATTTTCCCTACTTTTTCCCCCCCAAACACTGTTTTAGTTTAAAACATGTGCGAATTAAAATGGGCAAATTAATTAAAATTTCATTATTTTTTTAAAATTGAATATTTTGATTAATATTTTTTTTTACTATTCGTAAATTTTTGTAAAAAAAAATTGTTTTAAAGATTTTTTTTAAAAGTGTTTTACAAAAAATTTAAAGGTTAACTTTTCCGTATGTATTTTTTTAATTTATAAAAATTTAAAAGAAATTTTTTTTTGTTTTTTTTTTAAATATTATTATTTTTAAATTTTAAATTTCCATTAATAAAACTTTAAATGTTTAAAAGAAATTTTAAAAACTTTTTTTTAAAAATTTATACTAACTGTCATTTTTTATGACAGATTTTTTTTGGATTTGGGAGGAATAAAAAACCTTTTTGGATCTAAAACGAAGATTACCAGTTGGGTATTTTGTTTTAAATACTGCAAGAAATCCCCTTTTTCCCGTTTTTGGAATGTAAAAATCCCAACAAAAAAAGGGTACGAAATTTTATTTTGTTACCACTGCCCCAAAAATTTGAAACAAATTTTGTGTTTAAACTTTAACTTTTTGGGTTTTTTTAAAATTAATTCTTTAAATTAAATTTGGGAGTAAAAGGTTATGTAACAAATTTTGTTTTTTAAGCCAATACAAAAAATATCCCCCAAATTTAAATTTATTGAATTTGCCAATCATGTTTTTAATAGTTGCGCCTACCCCTTGAGTGGGGGCAAAAAAAAGGGGGCGAAACCTTTGCCCCTCAAATTGCGCCTGCTCCTTTAGTGAATGGGGTTTTTTGGAACATTTTTCAAACTTGCGCGGGCGCAACTATTTGTTTCCCTTTGGTGAACCCACCCCCAGTAGTGTTTTAAAATTTTGGAATATTTTGATTAATATTATTTACTTTTAAAGTAAAATTTTAAGGGGGAAAAAATTTTGTTTTATAGACTTTTCAATTTCAAACAATATAATTGGGGTTAAAACTATCCGTATGTATTTTTTTATTGTTAAATTAAAATATTTTTTAAATTATTTAACATTTTTAATACTAAAATTTATTAAATTATTTTTTAAAATTTTTTTAATGTTCCAAAGAAGAAATAACTTCTTTACGGGCTTTCAAAAGTACACACACCCATTTTTTATTTAACATAATTAAAACAAAATTTTAAACTTTTTAAATTGAAATTTAAAATTTTTTGCATGCAATTAAAAACAAAATTTTTTAATGATGCCAAAGAAGTATAACTTCCCCGGGGCGGTACATAGGTAACAAAAAGTCCCTTTTTTTTTTCACTAATTTTTTAACGAAAAAGTAAATAATATTAATCAAAATATTCAATTTAAATCACAAACAAAATATAATTTATTAGCACATAAAAAATTTTCGCACTTGTATAAAACTAAAACATTTGGTTGGAAGGGTAAAACTAAAAACATGGGGGATAAATATTATATATATGAAAAAAGTGATCAAACCCACAGCGAAACCAACTTTGCGCGAAAAACAGGGGGTTCTATTTCTATTTTTTGGTAGCTTTTTTTTTTTCGAGACTTAATGAGGGTTTAGCTTCAACCCTTTACTTTTGGGGTTACAGTGATGCGCCCCCATCTAAAAAATTTCACCCCCTCATCTTTTTTTTCATAAACGCGCCTAAAGAATATAACTAAAAAATAAATAAATTTAAAAAATAAAATTTTTAAATTTAATTTTTAAAAAATTTAAATTTAAAAATTTTAAAAAAATCCCCAAAGAAGTATAACTTCTCACGCGCTACATAAGTACAACACACCCCCTTTTTTTAAAAAATTAAAATTTTTAAAAAAGGGTTTTTAAAAAAAGGTTTCCCTTTAAAAAAGTTTATTGTCTTTCTCTGGGGTAGCAAATCGATAAATCACTTCTCTTTTTCCCCTAATTCTGGTGTTTTCCTTCTCAACAAAAATTTAAAAGTATTTGGAGGAGACATTTTTAAAATCCCCTTAAGCAGCGAATAAATTATGAAATCCCGGGAAAAGGGAAAAGGGGGGGGTTTTTCTTTCCCCGTGATAAGAAGTTTTAAATTAAAATCCAGGTGGGGTTTCCAACCACGGGAAAAATTCGGCAAAAGGGCAACAAATTAAATTTAATTGGCATGGGGCCCGGTCCACTTTTTCAGTGATAAAAGGGCCATTAGGAATTTTGGGAAACTTTTTTGGGTTCCGTTCTAGGCAATAAACATTAAAAATTTAATTTACAATTTGGGGCAGGGAATTTTAAAACAAAGCTTACACGTTACCTCTTTGGGTTGGGGAACTCTACGTCAATAGGAAACTCAAGTAACTAGCCTGTGTACAAAGTAAAAAAAAACGGGAAACAAAAATGTCATATTCGGGGAATTTAAATTTATAAACATTTGGGGGACTTTGTTTAGTCATGTTTCTAAAACAATGGGTTACATTTCAAACAAGAAATTTTATGAAATATAATTTGAAATCCGTATTCAAATTTAAAAAAATTTATGTCCACATTTTAAAAATTTAAACCCAAGTATTTTAGTTAGCTTAGAAAAATAATTTTAAAAAGTTTTAAATTTAAACAAAAAAAACACTTTGTATTTTTATTTTTTAAAAATTTTTATTATTTAGAATAATTTTTATTTTCGAAAGCTTATAAACAATCATTATAAAATGATTATAAAGGTTTAAATTGTCAAAAATTATTTTTTTAAAGATATATTTTTCCCTCCCTTATATGAAAAATTTTTTCTTTAAACTAATATTGAAACGGGAGAAAATTTATACTTTTTAATTAATATCTTTTTTATTTTGGGCCCATACAATAGCCCTTTACCCAATTAAAATTATAAAATTTTTTGCAAATCTGGTTGTTTAAAGATGATAATTTTTCTAGCATTTTACAATTTTAAGGAATTTGGGGACAAAAAAAAATAAAAACATAAAACCTTTTTATTAACCCTATAGTCTATCTAAAAAAAAAAAAGTTTGAATATGTCCTTTGTATGTCAAAATTTTACCTGGCGATACATAACCCCCAAAGCCCGCCCGAAATTTAAATGTTAGTAAATCCCTCGCACAAACATTTTGCACGCCCTATGCCAAAATTAAAAAAAAAAAAAAAATATATATCACATATTTTTAAACAAATTAAAAGCCGCAAAACGGGAAGAAAAACTAAAGCAAAAAGACAGCTTTCTACTACATTTAGGTGACCGGTTTGGTTGGGTGTAAGGTGTCAACTTCTGTGCGGGCCCCGGGGTTTTCATCCCAGTACTGAAATGGTTTTTATCTGTTCCCAAAAATCCTTCCTTCACCTCTGAAAAAAACGGGGAAAATCACAACTTGTGAATGGGGTTGGAATGCAAGTCCTCCACCGGTTTGGGAAATTCCCACTTTAAAACTTTTGGGTCCCCATTTCATCCAAAATATCTCTAAAAGTTTATTTAAATTTAAAAATTAATAATAATTTTTTTTAAAAACAAAATTACTTTGAACTTTTGCGTGTTGGTGATAAAAAAAGGGAAATCGGGAGTGCACAGCATACATGTTTCCCTTGTATAAAAGGGTTAAAAATTTAAATCCAATAAAAAGTTTTTTGGGCAGGGTTCAAAGCCGCAACTATAATTTTAAAAACCTTTTTTACCCCCATTTACTTTTTTGACCCTATCTCATTTTTTCTTCCCTTTTTTAACCCTTTCAAAATACCTTTTAAAAAAATTTTTTAACCCTCTTTACCAAAGGGGAATAATAACCTTTAAAACCCCCTTTCACAAATTTACTCTTTAAAACCCTTTTTACGCCTTTTACCCATTTAAAATTTAAAAAAACCTTTTTTTAAACCTTTTTTCCCCCCCCTTTTCCCGTCCTTTTGGCGGTTTTTTTAAATCTTTTATTTTTCATTTTTTGAACCATTTTTAAAAACCCGTATACCCCTTTTTTTTTTTTTATTTTTTTCCCATTTTTAAACCCTTTTTTTTTAACTTTTTTCCCTTCCCCCAAATTTAATACTTTGCTCATTTAGGCCCTTTTGCCATTTTTTGCCCGGAAAATTTGCCCAGGGTTAAAACCTTTTTTAAAATTTTTTCCCCCTTTTGGTCCTGTTGCCATTTTTGATTAAATTTTTAACTTTAAACCCATTATTTTTTAACTAAACCCTTTTTATCAAAAACCCCTTTTTTCCCCTCTTTACCTCAAAGTAAAAAGATTTCACCTTTTTTTAAATGACTGCCCTATTTCCCCTTTTCCCCATCCATTTACGTTTTTAAAACCCTTTTAATCTTTTTTTTCTTTTTTTCCCCTTTTTACCTTTTTTTGGCAAAATTTTAAAAAATTTTTTTAATTTTCTTAATATTTTTTACCCCGTTTGGTTTTTATCCCCTTTTTTTAAAATTACCTTTTCCCCTTGCATTTTCCCCTTTTTGCACTGGTTTTGGGTATTTTTCCCCCCCCTTTTAAATTTTAATATGGGGGAGGGGGTAAAGAAAACTATTACAAAGTAAATGAAATAACAAAGTAGAGACATAAAAATTTTTTTAATAAGCCCTAAAGAAATAAATAAGTAACAATAAAAAATTTTAATTATAAAGAAATTTAAAAAAGATTATATAGGGTTAAAAATTTGATAAACAAATTAAATGAACGACCAAAGAAATAATAAACTGTAAAAAATTTGTTTTTTAAAATTTGGGGTTAAAGGGAAAACAGTAACTTTTAAAAGGGAAAAAAAGTAAAATTTTAAATTTTTTAAAACTGTCAAATTTTGATAGGTTTTTAACAACCCCAAAAAAATATGGGAACCCAATCCCGTAGCACGGGAGAAAAACGGTCCAAGACGACACGGAACATCAAAAGGAAAAAGTTAAATAGAAAGATTGGATCCCAAAACAGCCGGGGCTAAGCCAGCCTACCCCCGGGAAGGGCTAAACAGAAAACATTGCGAATTAATTCCCTTTTCAAAATATATTGCAAATACTATAGTTTTATATTTACTAAGCAAAAATTCGGTTATTTTGAAATTAAAAAAGGGTACCATAGAAAACATTAAAAAATTTAAAGGGGAAGAGGAGGGCTTGAATTGCTTTAAAAGCAAAAGGGCTAAAAAATTTAAAGGTTTCAACACAAATTGAAACTATAGCTGGTCCTTTCACAGTGGGAACTGCCGGGAGTACCAATAGTACTTTTTATACCACACCCACCCCCTTGGGGGTAACTTTCAAATCTGGGTAAAAACCACTAATTTTAAATACCTGTAAAAAGGGGGGGTGCCAACAAGGGGGCAAAGAAATACTATCTTGCGGGCCCCTAAACAAAACTACCGTGTTCCACACTTTGCGAACCCAAAATATTAACACAAAAAAGGGGGGCCCCAAACAAGAATCCCGTGAGATACGGGACCTAACTGGGCCCCTAAAAATAAAGGCGTTAAAACAAACTGATTGTAGTCAAACAAAAACTCAAACAAAAATTACCATACCCACGGGCGTCTTTGGGATATTGTGACGACATAAGGACTTAAAACGGAAAAAATAAACTTATGGAAAAAAAGGGTCCCTTTTAAAAAAGGGCCCTTTATTCCCCCTCTTCCCCTTTCAACGCCCCTTAAACGCTTTTTAAACATCGTTATTTTTTTTATTGCCCTTTTAAACCCCCTTTTTTTCAAAATTTTATTTTTTTTTTAATTTTTTTCCCCCCTTTTAAACCTTAATACCTTTTTTAAATTTTTTTTTCCCACATCTTACCTTTTTTAAACCCTCTTTGGCCCTTTTTAAAAACATTTTCCCTTTTTATTGGGTTTACTATTTCCCTTTTTTATCCTTTTCACCTTATACAATTTTTACCCATACCCACTAAAAACAACTTTCTTTTGACCATTTTTCCCCTCAAAAAACCTTTTTTAACCCCCGTTTACCCCTTTTTACCCTTTTAATCTTTTTAACCCTTTTTTTTCCCTTTTAAAACATCTCTTGTCCTTTAAAATTCTGAAAAAAATTTTATTTTTTTTTAGGGCTTTTTATTTATTTTGTTTACTTATCGCCTTTTGCCATTTTTAACCCCTTTTCCATTTTTCCCCAAAAATTGTGACAGTTTTACATTTTTAAACTTTTTTTAAAATTTTTCCCAAACCTTTTAATTTTTTTCCCCTTTTGGGTCCTATTCCCAATTTTTGGTTTTTCTGCATTTTTCCCCCCCTTTTTAAAAATCAATTCCCCATTTAGCCCCGCATAAATAATTTACGACAAAATTTGATAAAGTTTTTTAAAAAGGGTAAAACAAAAAAAGGGGTCAAAAGGGGTTTAAGGTTTTATTGGTTTAAAATTTAAAGGGGGAAAGGGTCAAAATTTTAAAATTTTAAAAAAAATTTTAAAAAGCGTAACAAAAATAATGGTAAATTAAAAAATTTAAAAAAATTTTTTTTAATTTAAAATTTACCCCCCTTTTTTATTAGAAATAAATCACAACATTTAACAATTAGTACTTTAAAGGCGACATATAAGAAAAATTTTTTGTTTTAGAGGGCCAAAAAAAAAACCCTTCTTTTTTTACCCTTCAAGGCCCCCAAAATTACCATGACTACCAAACAACAGGGTCCAAAAACCACCAGGGCCCAACAAGCTTCCATAGCCCCAAATTACCAGGCCCAAACCAAACTTCCCACGACAAAAAAAATTTAAACGGGGGCCAAACAAAACTAAAAGGGTCCCCAAAATTACCCCCGGCCACCAAATTTTTCCCTGACAAATTAACCCCAATTTCCCCATAAAATCCCGAAAAAACCCTGACCACCAAACTATCCTTTGGCCAACCAAACTTCCTTTTGCCAAACAAACAACCAATGGCCACCAAATTTCCCAAAATACCACCAAAGTTTTGTCCAATGGCCCCCAAAACCTTCCATGATTTCCCAAATTTTAAAATGACCCCAAACTTACTTTGGCCCCCAAAACTTTCAAGGCCACCAAACAACCATGACTACCAAACTTCCCTACCACCAAAAAAACTATGGGGCCATAAAATTTTCCCCATGGTACCAAAAAACTTCCCCGACAAACCAAATTTCCCCCAAGGAAGCTTTAATTTTTGGGAACTTTTAAAATTTTCGAGAAATTGGGGCATGAGCATGCGCAAAAAAAACTTACTCAAAAGGACAAGGGAAAAAGCATGCGCAAAAATACTTAAATCAGACGGGCCCAAGGGGGGATGTGAAAAGCGCAGAGATACTTTTTTTCAACGGACAAGGGCATGCCCCTTTCACAGAGATAATTCTTTTTGGGGGGGAAAAAGGGCATGCGCATCGCAGAAAAACTTTTCTCATTTTTAACAAGGACATGCGCATGCCAGAGATACTTCTCCCCTGATGCTCTTAATTTTATGTTTATACTAATAAATTTGGGAAACCAGTGTGTTTTTCATCATAATTCTATTTCAAGTTTTTGGGTTTTTTTGCTTCGGGGCCCGGAATTTAAGGAAAGGGCTAACAGATAAAAAGGGGCGGGGAAAAATTTCCCCCCCCCTGTTTAGTGTAGGTTACCCGGGCGATGAAGGGCGTCCACCGATGAAATTTTTGGGCAAGGGGGGGGGGCCTAAACGGGTCTTGTCCCGGTAATGGGTGGTATTTTCCCTCCCATCAGGGTAACATCTGTTATTTGAAGGGGTGTTCCGGGGCCCCTCACCCCAGGGGGGTAATTTTAGAGGAGAGCCCAACAGCACTCAGACAACACCCTTTCCCCGGGGATCGATCGCTGTTAAGACTGCAACTGTTTATCATTTTTATCATAATGCTTTTTTTCGTTAAGGGGGCAAAAAATTTTGTTTTTGATTTAAAATTTAAAAATTTCATAACCCTGTTTATTGAGATTGGGCACTGAATATAATTTTCATTATAACAATTTTAAAAATTTTCCACAAAATTTCCTACTGTCCCAAATTTAAATGTTTTTGGTAAAAACAATACGTCAAATTGCGTTAGCAAGGCGATTAAAAAAACCCCAAAAAAAAAAAAAAAAAAAAAATTTTTAAAATTTAAAAATTTTAAAATTTATTTTTGATCTAAGGGGTCCCGACACTCCGCAAAAATACTAGACTTCCAAAAGATAGGGTAACAGGGTTCCCGTCCTTGGGGTTAATTAAAATATTTTTTACTCGCCTTTCCCCGTTGATACGGTGCACTTCCTATAAATCCAAACTTTCCATCCCCAAAAAAACAAAAATAATTTTGTAAATAGGCGTAAAAGGGCCCGAACAGTTTGTAAGTCACGTTGCTTTAAAATTTAAAATTTTTTTTTGGGTTTAGAAAAAAAAATAAAAAAAAAAAATTTTTATTATTATTTTTGGTCTGAAATGGTTTAAGGGCCAATTTCCTTTTTCCTCCGGATATTTTATTAGGTAATACAGCTTGGAAAGGGTACCAATCTTGGGTGGTTTCCTTTAGTCTACATTAGAAAAAAATGAAGGTGAGACCTGTAAATCTGTTGGGGCAATTTTTAAAATAAACTCTTATTTAAAATATTTATAATTAAAAATTTAAATTAAATCTTTCGAAAATGAAAGCCCACTTCCAGAAGAGATGGAAAACTTAAATAAGGCACGAAGGTCGAGAATTGCCCCATACACTAGACAAATCTAAAAAAAGGGTTAAAACCAAAAAAGGGGAAATAGGAAATTTTAAAATTTTAAAAAAAAAAACTTTTTAGATAAGATGGGGGAAAATTTAAATTTGGGAGGAAAGTTAAAGGGAAACCCAAACCCAAAACATCATAAAAGTATGAAAACCTTAAAATTTTATATGGGACTTCCCTTTAAAAAAAAACTACAAATGTCGTAGGAAAAAAATAAATTTGGTGGGCAGGTAGGGCACCCCCCAAAAAAAACACTAATCTTAATTTTTTAAAAATTGACCCCTTTTTTTGTGGGAAAGGGTTTGGGGGTTTAGGGGTTTGGGGTGGGGAGGGGGGGTTTTTGGGAAACTTTCGAATTTCCCCCAATGTATCTTTTTAAACAACGGAAATAAAATATATTTGAAAATTTTAAAAATTTATGGTTTTTTTTTAAAATTGGGTTTGGTCTTTTTAGGGGTTTTTCCAAAAATTTTTTCCCTTAAAAGAGTAGAGAGGGGCAGAAAGGGTGGGAAAATATCCGAATTTTCCTCCCTAACCCGTTTTTTTATCCAAAACCCCCAGCCCAAAAAATTGGAAATTTTTTGGAAGAAAGTAAGCGGGGTTTTTTCCCTTTAAAAAAAAAAAAAATATAAAAATTTGGAAAATTTTTAACTGGGAAACCCCAGAAAAAAGTTCGGGGGAGGGAGAGGAAAAAAGTTTTAAATTTTGTTTGAAAATCTTAATCTAGCTTTCAGGTTTGAACCCTTTTAAAATAAAAAACCCAAAAACTTAAAATATAACTTTTTAAGGGGGGTAGCTGGGGATAAAAAGGGGAGGGTATGAAGGAAAAAGGGGGGGTTTAAAATTCAAAATAAAAACAAAAAAAAAATTTTCTCATGAGTTTAAAAAATTAAATTCGAAGGTAAGTAAAGGGCTGCTTTAAAAAAGCCAAAAAATCTCAAAAAATTTTAAAATTAAAAACCCCGGGAAACAAAGTAAAGAGGGGGGAAGGGTGTAATAAGAAAAATACACTTTTAGGTGGAGAAAATTTTAATTCGACAATCAGTTAGAAGGACTCATACAAAATAACTTATATATACATAAAAATATACATAAATATAATAATTATAAAATACCCCTATAATATATAAATATATATATAAATATATATACATTTAAAAATACATATTTGGAGAAACGTTGGGGTAGGGAAAGGGGTCAATAATTTAAAACTAAAACAAACCAAATCTTTTTTGTCTAGGGGGAGAACTTTAAAATTTTAAAAATCGGGCTTTTGGGACTGTTTAAAAAAAAAACATTAAAGTTTTAAAAAATTTAACTCGAAATAAGAAGGGGGGGGGGGGGGGTCTTGGGTTTTATAAGGGGAAAAACATTTGGTTAGATGGAAAATTAAACTTTTCTAGTAAAAGTAAGAATCACAAATTTAAATAAAAAATTAGTGGTAATAATTTGTTTTTTATATTGGGGCTGGTGAAATGGGGAGGGCTTTAAAATTTCCCAAAAAAAAAAGAATAAAAAATTTTTACCAATGTATAAGTGGGAAATTTTTATTTGGGCAGCCCGGGGTTTTAAAGAATACCCAAACAACATTCCCTTTAAATTTTAAAAAAAAATTCCAAAAATTAAAAAGGGGGTTTTCCCTTTCAAATTTTTCACAAAAAGTAAAACACTCCAAAGGGGTATTGTTAATTTAAAAAACTTCATTAAAAATTTAAAAGGGAAAAAACCCAAAAACCAAGGAAATTTTAACATTAAAATTTAAATTGATGAAAGAGAAAAAGGGTGAGGGCTGTAAAAATCGAAAACAAAATTTATCAACCCCCTATCATTTTGCTAAGAAATTTGAAATTGGGTGAAATTTTAAAAAAAACACCCCAAAAAAAAGCATTTTTTGAAATTTTTAAAAAAAAAAGGGGGAGGTGGGGGGGATAGAGGGAAAGAGAAGAAATTCCAAAATTATAGTAAACACCATACTTTTATATGATAAAATATTAAATTTTGTAAAAAATAAATAAGATATAATGTATTTTTATTTTTTTTAAAAACAAAATTAGGTTGTAAGAGAGCTAGTTAAAAAAAAAAAAACTAATGGAAAAAAACCCCTTTTTGGTGTGTTAAAAATGTAAATTCTTTCAAAACAAAATTAGAAAAAACTCAAAATAAAAAACAAATATAAACCCTTTAAAATTTGTTTAAGAAATGAGAGGTAACAAACATTAAAAATAATAGAAAAAAAACCCCAAGTGTGAAAATAAAATTTTAAATTTTTCAAAAAAAGTAAAAATTTTTCCTTTCTGCAGAACAGAGTTTAGAAAAATAAATTTTAATTTCAAAAATTTAAAAAAGGAGAAACTTAAAAAAGCTCGAAATTGATACAACTAATTTTTTGGTGTGATTGAAAATCGAAATTTTTCAACCCTAAAAAACAAATCAAAAAAACAAATATGTCTTAAAATTTTAAAAAATGGAATTTTTAAATTTTTAAAAAAAGGGTTTTAGAGAGGGGGGAGGGACTTGTAAAACCCCTTTTTTGTATGGAAGGGAAATTTAAATTTGGGCAAATTTTGGAAAGAATATACCCAAAAAAGCAAAAAATATTATAATATAAAATATATATATATAATTTTAAAAAATAAAGGAAAGTTTTTAAATTTAAAAAAGTAGGGGCCCAACTAATTTTTTGAAAGATGGTAAAAGGGAAAGGGGGGCGTAGCCTCAAAAATTTCTAAACTAATAGAAACAACTTTTTCGGGGCTTAGGTAAAAAAACAAAAGGGGGTTCATTTTGTGCACTCAGTTTTTGGTTTTTACGGAAGATTTTTTTCAAAGTTTAACTTAATTTTTAAATTTTTTTTAATACAACAATCGTCTTGTTTAAAAGCCATAGTTGGGTTCAAGAATTGGGCCCGGGAGGAACTTTAAATTTTTAATCAAACCCGGGTGTTTTAAGTTCTAATTTCTAAGTAAAAAATTGGCAAATTTAAATTTTGCCCTTTAAACGCAAATATATTTCAATTTATAGTACAAAACTAACAGTGACCTAGACCAGCCAACCAAAGGGAATTTCTGGAATGTTAAAGAATTTTATCAGCATTCAAATGAAGATAATTAAATTTAAATACATTAAAGGGGGGAAGGGGGGGTTAAAAAAAAAGTACAAACCCTTTTTGGGATTTGAGCCGTAGCCCAACCCGAAAAGAAAAAAGGCAAATAATTTTCCAAAGCAAATTTAGCAAACACTTTGTTTCAAGAAGGGAAAGAACGGGAAAAACAATCAGTGTGGATGCACAAATTTGGGGGAAGGGATGTGTTAAATAACAAGAAAAAAACCCAAATTCCCCGTACTCTGACGAGACAGAAAACCCTTGACCCCCTTTCCCTTGTAAAAAATACTAAAGATCCCTATGGGTCTAGCATAACCCTTAAAATTTGATAACGGGTGTTTTATAAATAGGTTATTTGAAACCTTTTTAAGGGCATTTTTCTACAAATTAAATAAATTTTGGGTCTATAATTTTCCCCATAGCCCTTTGTCCCCAAATGGGGGGGGTTTTGGGGTAGTTTGGGAAAATTTAAAAATTTTTTAGGCCAGAATAAAAGGTCGCTAAAAAAATCAAATAACCCCTCCCCCCAAAAGAAACAACTCGCACAATTGTTTCCTATAAAGAAGGACACCAAACCCCTAGATATAATCCCCATATCCTTTGGAATTTCCCTTTCCTCCAAAAGAACATTAAATTCCCAAATTGTCCACTTTGTTTTTAAACTTGTCACCATAAACTTTTAAACACGAAACCAAAATCTTTTCTAACAGTGACATTGTTTTCTTCGTCGTTAGTTTTTATCTTAACCCTTTTAAAAAAAAACCCCCCCCCCCATTCAAAAAAAAGTGTATCCTCTTTTTCTATTTTCTGACTCTTTAATTTCCCTCTTCGTGTAAAAAAGGAATTCCCTTTTTTCTATCTCACAAGCGCTTCCCCTTCTTTTCATTTTTATCTGCTTTATCCTCTTGTTCCTTCTGGCTCTTTTCCATTTTTTCCCTTCTTTTTATGTTTCACTTTCTTTTTTGGATTTAATGTTTAATATTTAAACATTTTTTTTTTTCGCTTTCTCCATGTGTATAAACCCTGATAAAGTGTTTTCACCTAGTCTTTCAAAATCCCCCGAAGTGATTTATTAATAGGTTTTTTTTTTTTTTGTTTTTTTGTCCCAAAGTATTTTTTTCGTTCATGTTGTTTTTTTTTGGTTTTATGTTTTTCCAAAAGTTTTCCCCCTGCAATCTTTAGCAATCTTTAGATAGGAAGATCTCCTGTTGTTCAATAAAAAAAATGAGGGTTTACGTCACCCCCGACTATTGCTGGGAAAAGTGTGATAAACCCCTAAACGAAAGTGTAGGGTCTTTTTTTAAAATACATTTTTAAATACTTTTACAATTTTTGAAAAAATGATTTTAATATTTTTTTTTTTTGTTAAAAAATTAAAACATGAATATTTTAAAAAATTTTATTTTTTGTAAATCCCGTTTTTTAACCAAAAAAAAGCTAAAAAAATTTAAATTTGAAAGGATCTTTTAAAGATGAGAAGTAAAATCCTTTTTAATGGGTAGTGTTTTTTTTTTTCAGGGAAATTTTTTCTTAAGCTACTTTCCAAATTTAAAAATTCAAAAAAATATCTTAAATTTAAAAAAACATTTTATGATTTTTAGAAAACGATTTAAAAATTTGACCAAAATAAAATAAATTAATGGTTCTAATAAAAAAAACAAATATGAAAAATGTAGAGATAAATTTTAAAACATTTTTTATAATATCAGGGGTGGGGTTGGAATTCACTCTTTAAAATTTTTAAAGGGGATTAAATTCCCAAAAAAAAACCGATTTTCCCCGCTAAAAATAATATCCCCGTAGTTTTCATACTGTTTTCCAAAAATTCAAAAATAACTAAAATTTAAAATTTTCTTTTTTGGCCGCCACTAATAGATTTCGACCATTTCCGTTCCCAAAAACCATTGGGTGGAAAACATGCTTTAAGGACTGGACCCGGGATCCCCGGTCAAGTATATTAAAAATACAAAAACAAACCAACCCCAAATTTAAAATTTTACCTAAAATTAAAAAATGAAACAAAACTTGACCTTCAAACTTTTCAGATAAAAAAAAAAAAAAACATAGACAGGGAAAGGGGGCCCCCCAATTTTTAAAAAAAAATTTTTAAAGTATTTTTATTAATATTTTGTTTACCTCTGACAAGACATCTTGTGAATGTGGGGGAAAGGGCCAAGGCCCCCCCACCGTGGTTCGGTTCCACGGGTTAAAAAGTAGGACCTCCATTTCACTCACAAAAACAAACCCCACCATTACACTAAACGTAAGTTTCGTAAAAACCCAACGGGTAGTAAAACGGGTGATAATAATAATAAAAAATAATAAAAATAATAATAAAAGTAAAAATTTCTAAACCTCCACCCCATCCTTTTTTTTCGTTAAAGGGGGAAGATGAAAAGGAATTTTTTGAGGAATTTTTACCCCCATTTGGGAAGAAAAGGGGAGTGAAAAAACCCACCCTCAAACACCCCAAACAAAATAACAAACCCCTTATCCCTATCACAGAATAAAAATTTATTGCAAGAGGCATACCTAAGACCAACTAAACGGGGCAGTGTTTACTCCTTTCAATTAACCGGGTAAGGCTAATTTTTCTAACAATTGTTCGATTGGATCCCCTCCCTAAAACCCACACTCATTTCCCCCCCTCCCGGGTCCGTGTGTGGTGGTGTTGTCACTTGAAGAACCCGTTCCTCTACGTGTAACATATTTTTTTGAAACAAAACTCAAAAAACCGAACAAATCCCGGGGGAATTTCCTCCGCTCCGTTGAACCCAAAAACCCAAAGAAAAATGTGTGTATGGTTTGGGGGGGGGTTTAATGTTTTTCACCAATTTTTTGCTGTTTCACGGGGGGGAAGAAAGGGGTTTGGGAGCCTGACAGTTGAAGGGGGGAGGGTGCATGCAACCGTGGGATTTTGTTTAAGAGGAGGGTTGGGAAATGAAGGAGGTGAGGACATTGAAGGGAAAGTTCCTCTGCATTCCACCACCCATACTATTTCACTACTATCCCCGTTTTTTTTTTTTTAAATTTTTCTTGGAAAAAATTTTTTCCCACCATCCGTATCCATTTGAGGAAACCATATTGGAAAAATGTTTTTTATTTTGGAAATATTTTTTATTTTTTGGGAAAGGGCCCCCCAAAAAAGTTTTCCAATATTTTTTTAAATTTTCTTAAAATATCTTAAGGGTTTAGGGGAATAAAAAATGCTATTATTGTTGAAAAAAAAAATTAAATCACCCTGGTTTTTTCGGGAATTTTTGAAATTACGAGAAAACGCCTAAAAAGGGGAAAAAAGGGTCACAACCCTCATTTTAAAGGTCAGGAAATTCAGGATGTCGATAAAGATAGTTCCTTTCAAATAAAAATTTTTATTTCTTATTTAATTTCCCTTTTCTACGGTTTTTACCGGGCTCATCTGTAAAAACAACGTGTACTTACATTACCAATGGAAAAACCATGGGTTTGTAATAAAAAGGAAAAAAAAATATTTATCTTTTGGTTTTGTAATAATTTAAAAACTCAATTATTTTCTCAAGTTTTTTGGGCAACAAAAAATAGAGAGCTGAGAAAGGGATCGTTTTAAAAAAGATCATCGTGGTGTGAAGGGGAAAATGAATAAAAACTGGCTTGAAAATTAAACACAAACCCAAAACCCAAATTTAAGGGGCTTTGTTGACTGCCTTTATGAGTAAAAAAATCCAAAAAATTTTAATTAAACCCGATTCCCCCCGAACCTTTCCCCAATGGGAAAAGTTTTTGAATACAAATTTAAAAACCCATAACCCTCAGCCCTCGCTGGGAAATTTTATACTATTTTTAATGTATCTATAAAGGTTTGTGATATTTTTTTTAACACGGTGATGAATTTATAAAAACCCATTATATAAGGGTTAATGACCCTATATTGGGGCCAAAATCGGGGGCATTTCAAACTTCGTTAAGAAACGCCTTGTAAATTTTTGTCAAACGGGAAGGTTAAGGGAAACGAATCCTGACAGGTAACGGAAAAGGGGGTTTTTTTTTCATAAAAGGTTTCTCATTCCCCTTGCCCAAATCGAGATCATTTTTAAAATTTTTTAAAAATTTATCATTATTTTATCCCTTTACCCCCCTTTGGGGTTAAAAAAAAATTTGGATTAAACCCAGGAAAGTAACGGTTTTTAGATAACCAAAAATAAAAAATCCGGAAAAAAATAATGAAAATGTTACCCAAATTTTTTAATGATCACTAAGACCAAAGGGGTCATTAAAAAATATCGATTAACGTTAAATAATACTTATATTTTTCCCTTTTTAACAAATAAATTTTTTACTCGTTTGCATTTTGGGTACTTTTTCTGATATTTAGTACTCAAAAAACTGGTATCGGATCTAAACGAAAAAACAACTTTTTGGGTTTTTTTTCCCCTTTATGCTTTTTTAATGTTTTCCATTTTTTAAAGAAAGGGTAACAGAAAAAGAATGAAAAAATGTATTACTAATCATAATTTAAACTATTTAAAAAACTTTTCAATAATTAAATTTCCCTAAAAAAAATTTTTAAAGCTCCCATGATAAAGCCTTTTTTATATCCATTTAGAATACTATCTATCCTACCTTCAAATTTCCAACACATAGCAAAAATTTCGATATACCCCAAAAAAATGCTATAATTTTGGTTTAAAAACATTAAAATTTTTCCCCTGTTTAAAAAGAAATATGAAAATACAAATTAAATTTTTATTTAACCCTGCCCAAAAATTGAAAATTTTTACTGGGTTTAAAAAAAATTTTTTTTCCAAATTTAAAACTCGGGTACTGATACTTAGTGTTTAATTCGGGGCACTTTTTTTTTCGGGTACCAAAATCCCTTTTGGAAATACAAACTAAATGAATTGTTCCCAAAAAGCCTGAGTTGGGGTTTTTGGGCCCCCTAAAAACAATAAAGGTTTCCTTCTTTGAGATTTTCAAAAGGTTTGCAATACCGTCCCCAGCCCTTTTTGGTAAAAGCTATACTTCTACATGGAAAAGCAAAGAAGATTGGGGTATGTTAATTTTTTCATCTATAAATCTATATTATTTCCCTAAAAAAATTCATATACAAAAATTTAAAATTTTCCCGAAAAGAGACAATAAAAACCTTTTTAAAAACTTTAACAAAAAATATTTTAATCTAGACGGTTTTAACCATGAAAAATATTTAAAAAAATAAATAAATCATTTGTGGTGTGTATATTTAAACCAAATGGAGTGGGGAAAGTTGGTAGCTGGGCAAAAAAAAAAAACTTTTTCTAGTAAATTGTTCCATCCCCCCCTTTGGGGGTTAAAACCCTTTTTTGTTGCCAAAAAGCCATTTTTCACTCCAAAATTTGATGTGGGGGAAATTTGGGCCCAAAAGGATACAGTGGGGGGAAAAAATAGTCTATGAAGACGCATTCCCCGGGTTTAAAATATGACCTCGGGAAAAAATAAAGAAACACTTTAAAATTAAAGTAAGATAGTTAATATAAAAATGGAAAAAATTTTAAATTTTTTGATACATGAAAACAGATTTTCACGATTAAAAAACCCCAAGGTAAAAAATTTAACCCCCTGTCCCTTCATCACGTTTGCCGAAAAGTTTTACGGAGAAAACAAACAGTGGATGTAAATTTCAGTGAGGCCCAGGGGGATGTTTCAGCATGTCAAAAGGCAAAATTTATTGACAAGCCATGTTCTTGGCAACTTTGGGCCCCCCCGTCCAAACCCCCGAAATAAGGAGCACTTTGATCAGTTTTATCCACCTAATCAATTAACACGATAAGGAAAATTTTTTTCAAGCTGATAGTCTGTTTTAAATTTAATTTTAAAAACCCTATTGGCGGCATTGGGATATCAAAAATTTTTGGCAGGGGGAGTTTTTCCCTTTATGCTCACACAGGGGAACAAAATGACCACCAAAAGCAAGTATTTTTAAGAACTTATGAACCCTTTTGAGGGTGAATATGACAGTTTTTTTTGGGGCCCCATCATCATTGGGGGACGAATGTTTTGCCACCACCCAACCCAAGGGGGAACAAAACAAAAGTCATTGTCAAACATGCAAATTCACCATCAAAAAAAAAGTTTCAAGACAACAAACGGTTTTTGTAAAGTGAGGTCACTGTTTTTTTGGGAAAAGGAAAAGGGGTAATTCCCCCCTGAATTTCCCGGGAACCTTTACCACTACTTTGCGATTAAAAGACTAAGCTGAAGTACCTTATTTTCCCGATCAGACCAGGGGAAGAATACAACTTTTTGCTTTCAGCCCTGGGAAAAAGCCCTTTCCCCATACTATTTGAAGACAAAGAACCCCGTTACAACTTTTTGATGGGCTGTAAATACCACAAAAAACCCCCCGTATAGTCCGGGGTTTGGCACTTTTCTGAAATTCCCTCTTTTTTTCTTATTAATCTGGACTAAAGCAGGCAACATTTTCGCCTACACTGGGCAGTTTTCACGAGCGAGGCATTTGGGGACTCTTGTTTATCGCGGGGAATAATGCAAAAAAAAAACTATTATGGTGACTATGGGGGATAAATAGTGTTTTGTAACTTAAAGTTTTGCGCTATCTAAAGGTTTTTAGTGGCTCCATGGATCTTTTGTATTCTCCTTTTTAAAAAATAGAAATTAAATTTTATAAAAATTTAAAAAAAAAAGAAAAAATATTTATCACAAAACTAAAGTTCAATTTTTTGTTCTTCAAAAGCTGACGAACCCCAAATTATTGAGGGGTTAACTTTCCTGAAGATGGCGTCGATGGAATAAACCAAACATGTCGTAAAACCCTTGGGGGAAAAATTTCCAACCCTTTTTTGAAAAGGAAAAAAGGGCCCTTTAAAATAATAAATAATTCAATATTTTTAAAATTTCAATTAAATATCATTGTTCAATTTTTTAAACCTTTAAAATTTTCCCAAAAACCACAATTTTTCAAATTTTCCCATCTTCCTAAACTATTATGTTTTTAAATTTTTTCATTTTAGTAGTTATATGTAAAACTTAAAAGTTTTAAGAAGGTCTTTGAAATTTTTTAAAGGGTTTTAAGAATAAAAAATATGTTCCCTTTTAAAAAATAACAATTTATTCTCAATCTAATCCCCAAATTAATTTTTGTTATGTTATGATTAAATATATCAAAAGTTCTTTAAACAATCAAACTGCCCTCAAGTAAAGTTCATGGTTTATTCAAAATAATTGTGTTTTGGGTTTTAAATGATTTAAACAATATGCCAAAATGAAAATGTTATTTAAATTTTTGAATACACAAAAGTGGGGTTTCATTGGAAGGAGTAAAATTTAGCTGAAGCAAAATGCAAGTTTTGCAGTTGTATATTCAGCACCTCTCAAGGTTTGGGAAAAGGCATTATACAACACGTTTTTTGTAATTTAAAAAATTTAAATCAGATTCCCCTTTTTTTAAAAAATATAAGTAGGGTATTTCTTTTCTTTTTTTTAAAAATGGGGACGAAGAAGGGCAAAGTAATTGCAACCCACATCGGGAAAGGCATACCATATTTTCAAACACCACCAAAACCTTTAAAAAAAAATTTTACTGTAACAATAAACTTGTTTTGACTTTATTTCCCCGGGTTCAAAAATTGCTCCAAATTTTTTCAATACCGAGGGTAAAAAAAAACTGCTTTGGGAAAAAAAACACATTGAAAACATATTTGGAAAAGGGGTTTAAAAAAATTATATTGAATTTTTTTGGGGAAAACGCAATACTAAAAAATTTGGGGGGCGGAAAGTTGGGGAAATTTTTTAATGTTTTCTTAAAATTTTAAAACGCATTGAATTAAAGCATTTAAAATTTGGGGTTGGGTGCTTCGCAATCGGGACATAATACAATGAGTATGCTGCAGACACCTATCAACGGATGTTGAAGTCGTTGTCAAGAAAAAAAAATTTTTACAAATTTTTAAATTTTATATAAAAAAAAATGAAAAATTTAAAAAAGTTTTTTTGAGTTTGTTTTTTTGTTAAATATAAAACAATTCAAACTCATTCCGAGACACGGTGGCGGGTTTAAAGAGTTTCCAAAAAAAGTTTGGGAAAATTTTTTTAAAAACTACCTCCTCCACAGGAAAACCCTTCAAAATTGTTTTTTGGATTTATTTTTCTCTCCCTTTAAGAGAAAAATTTTCTTTTTTTGTTTCACAGTCTACTAAAACGCCTGAGTATCAAAGATTAGAAGGGTTTAAGGGGTGACAAAAACATTAATTAAAAGTTTTTGGAAAAAAACCCTTTAAAAAAACAAAAAATAAACCCCAAAGGAAAAGATTTGAAACCACTTTTTTTCCCCAACATTGTAAACAACATTTTAAAGGCAGAATATGTTTACCCGAATGTGCCCAAATATTTTTTTTAACGTACAACATTTTTTAAAACTGTTCATGAAATTTTCCCCTTTAGCTGGGGAATGAAATTCAAAAAAAAGCCAAATTTTCGTGGAAAGCTTTTCAATATTTCCCCCCAAAATGGGAACAACTTTATGAAAAGGGGGGTTGGGTTGGTTTTTTTAAACCAAAAAAAAATAAAACTTAATGACGGGCATTTTTCACAAAAGTGGGGAAAATTTTTGGGGATTTGTAGAAAAAAGAACTGAAGAAAAACAAATTTTGGGGAAAAAAAATGTCCACCCCAAAAAAAGTGGCACTAATTTAAAAGAAAAATGGAAAAAAATTCTTAATCTCGAAATACTGATAATAAATTTGTAACTTTTCAGCATCCGGCACAAAAACGCCATGGGGGAACGAAAATTTTTTCGATGGCCGTTTTATGGACAAAAGAAATAAAACCCAATGGAACTAAACAATTGGAGGGAAAATTTTGTAGATCTTTTTCCCAAAGAAAATAAGAAAATTATTCAGATTTTTTTATTCCCTATGTATTAAATGAACCCAAAACCCTTTTTTAAAAATTCACAAGTTTAGAGAAGTATTTAAATGAAATTCCCACCGATCGTTTAAAAAGCTAACCCCAAACTTCTTTAGATATTTTGTTTTTTTTTAAACACCGTGGGGGGCGAAGCTATCAGTCTTCGCGTGGGGATCAAAAGGTGTGGTTTTTATTTTATTGTGTAAATTTTTAAAGGTTTCCATCCCAATTTAAAAAACATTAAATAATTTTTGCAACTTTAATAAACCTATGTCCCTTTTAAAGTAGCATACATGTTGGGGGGGGGCCTGTTTTTTTGATTTTTAAACCCCAGAAACCAAAATAGTGGGTTTATTTCATCAATTTTTTTTATTTTTGCTAACAAATTATCAGAAAAAAACATTTAACTGTAGATCAGTTCATTTTTTAACTTTAAATTTCAAACGAGATGTTTTCAGTTATGAGAACAAATGCGGCCCCCTTTAATTTAAATAAAAAAGCCCTTTATTAAAAAGGGTCAAATTAAAAAAAAATTTTAAAAAGATTGTGAGTGATTTTTAAAATTTTTTATTTCCAAGGGAAAATATTTAAATCGTGAACATTTTTTACCTTGAGATTATAAAGGAGCTTTTCGTTTTAAGGGGCGTCTGAACAAAATAAGTGGAAATTTTAAAAATTTGATCTGTATTTTGGGCTCTGGCCACGGGTACAAAATGGAAAAAAGAATTTTTGTTTAAACTATAAGTACCATTATTTTTAGGGAACTTTTTTTTTATTTTTTTTCTTTGCCCTCAAATTAAGGGGCAAAATTTAAACATTTTTTAAATTTTTTTTTTTTTAAAAATTTAATATATCGAAAAATAAACCAAAATGGTTTTTTTTAAAATTTTATTTTCTAGGTTTCGGTTGACCCCCAAAAAAACTGAAAAATTTATTTTTTGGGGAAAAATTTTTTAAATGGAAATTTAAATGATGAGGTATTTTTGAAAATTCAATAAAATTTTGAAGAAAAAACTTTTACGATTTTTTTTAAAAAGTATATTTGGGGAGTGTTTGGGCATTACAAATAAAAGTGTTTTTTTAAAAAACTTTAAAAATTTAAAAAAAAATTTTTCTTTTTTTAAAAAATGGTTTTTAAAAAATTTTACTGTTTATATTTTGTAAAAAATTTGAAATTTTTTTAAAATAACTTTAAAACCCTTTGGTTTAGTAATGGAAATGGGAATTAAATTTAACAAAGATAATTTTTAATCTAAATTTATTTTTTTAAAATTTGGTTAAATGGTAGTTTACTTTTCAAAAAATTAATAACAAATTTAAAAATTTTTTAAAAATTTGGCCCTTTAAATGTTTAAAAATTTAAAATTTTTAAAAAAAAATTTATTTAAAATTAAAAAAACCCCCCCCGGGAATAAAAAACCCTTTTTTTAAAAAACAAAAAAAAATTCCCCAACCCCCCCAAAATTAAAATTAAGAAAAAATTAAAGTCTACAAATATTTTTCTGGGTTTTTTGATTAAAAAAAAATTACCAAAAATTTAACCCCCCGGGAAAACCCCTTTTAAAAACCCCCCAAAAAAAAACCCCCAAATTTTTAAAAATTTTTTTACTAAATTTTTTTAAAAACAAACGCCCTTCCCTTTTCCCAAAAATAATTATTCTAAAAATACCCCTTTTGTGGGGACACTAACAAAAATCCCCACCCGGGGGGAAAAAATCCCTTTCCAAAACCCCCTCTTCCTACGACAAATACTTGCAATTTTTAAAAAAAAACCCCCCCTTTTTTTAAAAAAATATTTAAAATTTTAATTTTAAAAATTTTTTTTTAAAAATAACATTCCCAAAACTAGCCCTCCAAAAACAAGGGGGGATCCAGCGATTTTATGTCAAGGGGGGATTAGTTTTTACAAAGGGGTTTCCTTTTAAATTAGGGGAATTTAAAAATTTAAAAATAAAAAAGAAAAATTTAATTTAAAAGGATGTTAAAAAAACAAAATTGCAAATTTTTGAACAAAAAATTTTAAAAAAAGGTTAAAAATAATAAAAAAAATTTGTAAGAAAAACCCTTAAATTTTGGGGCGGCCCTAAATTTTAAAAAATTTAAAAAAAAAATCCTAAAAAAAAATTTGCCCTTCAATAAAAGTAAAAACAAATGCATTGTAAATTGGTTTTTAAAATGTTTTAGTAGGTAATTTAAAAAGAAAAAAACTGATTTTTATTATAAATTTATTTTGGTTTTTAAAATTACCCTTATTGAAGAGTTTTTAAATTTTTAAGCCATTTACTTTTCCCCCCATTAAGAGCTAAGTTAAAAAAGTTTTTGATTAGGTCATGTAAAGGGGTATAGGGCAAGGGAGGGGTTAAATTTAAAAAGCCAATTTTAAAAACCCCTTAAAGGGAATGGTTTTTTAATATTTTTTTAAAATCCATGCCACCCCCCCCCCCCCCTAAAATGGATTCACCACCCATCTAGAGCTACCACTTTTTAATTAAGTCTTTTTATGAATTGATTGAAAATTTTTTTCATTCACTTTTAAAAAAAAAAAGGCTATTTGCACAAAGGGAAAATACTGAACATAGTAATATAACCGGGTTTAATTTAAAGTAGCCACCGGAAATCCAACATGGGGTATTAAAAATTTTTTTAATCCCCATCTTTTTCTCCATTCACAAACCCCCTTTAAAATACAAATTTTTTGGGGTAAAAATTTTCAAACTTAGGGCGTGTTAAAACCTTTTTTTTTCGTGCAGTTAGCATTGGAAAAAATTTTGGAAAAAAAACCCCTTCCCGTACGCTAACTGATAAAACTGCGTCACCATCAAACCCTCCCACAAAAAAAACTTGATGTTTAGTTTACATGCCCTGTCAAGCTTAGAAAAATTTTTCACTTAATTTTTAAATTAAAAGTTAAAATGTTTAAATTTTTTTGAAAAAAAACAGGGTATCATCGTATAAATTTATATTAAAAAAAAAAATTCCAAAATTTAAGTGTTTTTCAATGAGAAAAGGGGAAAAAAATTAAATTTAATTAAAATTTAAAAAAATTCTCTTTTAAAGGGAAATGAAGTTTTTTTTTCTCCATCTTTTCTTTTAAAAAAAAACAAAACCCCCCCCTTTTTCAAGGGCCCCCAAGTGGGGACAAATGGACGGGGTGGGAGGAAAGGGGAAGAAGAACAGGCTGGGCCAAAAAACGCGGGAAACCAACACTAACAACAAACCCTCCCAAAAAAAAGGGAAAAAGGGTGCACAACGAAGAAACAAAGGAGAAAGAAAGGGGGGGTTTTGGGGGCGATAAATCCTGACAGCAAAAAATCCTCAAGATGCAAACTCTCCGGGGAGCAACCGAGCGCAGCTCCAAGGAAACCAGCAACAAGAAGAAGTGGGAGGGGGTTTTTTTGAAAAAAGGAGTGCAGAAAAATTGGGGGGAAAAAGATAAATTGGGGCAAGGAGACACGACAAAAAGGGTTCCCCTGGGGGGAAAAACCTTTCCGTAACTTTGCTACGAAAAATTTAAATGTTTTTGGGGTTTTTTTTTCTTTATTTTTTTTTCCCAAAAATAAAATAGATAGGAAATACTTTTTTTAAACCCATTTTTTTGTTTACTTTTAAAAAATTTTTTACCTACCTTTTTTAAATTTTATTAGCATCCATTCCCCCTTTTTTTTTTTCCCCCCAATTTTGGAATTAAACCGGGGCTCTAAAAACACAGAATTTGTCCCGAAAAATACTTTAAAAAAAAACTTAACTGGGGAAAATTTTAAGTAATGTGCACTTTTAAAACATACGTAATTAAACCATCTCACTAATTTCAAACAACTTAACCCAATAAATTTCACATAAAAACCATCAACCCCCCCTAAAAAACATATATTTACTCGATAAAAGAATAAGCACAAAAGCAAATTTTGTATCGTACTAAGCATCAATTTTAGTCGAGAAAGGGGTTCCAGTTTGTATTTACCATCTACAAAGATAGTCCACTAGCTACAAGAATCGTCACTCATCTAAAAGGGATAGTCCCTCATTACAAGGATAGTTACTCAGCTACAAGATAGTCCCCTAGATACAAGGATATTTATTTAGCTACAAGGATAGCCCACCTAGATTCAAGGATAGTTATTTAGCTACAAGGATAGTCACTTAGCTACAAGGATAATTATAAAGCTAAAAGTATAGTCACTTAGCTACAAGGATAGTTACTCAGCTACAAGAATAGTCACCTAATACAAGGATAGTATTTAGCTACAAGGATATCACTTAGCTACAAGGATAATTATAAAGCTACAAGTATAGTCACTTAGCTACAAGGATAGTTACTCAGCTACAAGGATGTCACCTAGATACAAGGATATTTTATTTAGCTACAAGGATAGTCACTTGGGCTACAAGAATCGCCCACTCATCTACAAGGATAGTCCCTCAGTTACAAGGATAGTTACTCAGCTACAAGGATAGTCACCTAGATACAAGGATAACCCCTTAGCTACAAGGATAGTCACCTAGATACAAGGATAGTTATTTAGCTACAAGGATAGTCCTTAGCTACAAGGATAATTAAAAGCTACAAGTATAACACTTAGCTACAAGGATAGTTACTCAGCTACAAGGATAGTAACCTAGAAACAAATTTAGTTATTTAGCTACAAGGAATAGTACTTAGCTACAAGGATAATTATTAAGCTAAAGTATAGTCACTTAGCTACAGGATAGTTACTCAGCTACAAGGATAAGCACCTAGAACAAGATAGTTATTTAGCTACAAGATGTCACTTACTACAAGGATAATTAAAAAGCTACAAGTATTGTCAATTACTACAGGGTAAAAAAGTCCACTAATCTACAAGGATAACACCTAGATACAAGAATAATCCCTTAGCTCCCAAGGATAGTTATTTAGCTGAAGGATAATCACTTAGCACAAGATAATTATTAGCTACAAGTATAGTCATTTTAGCAAACAAGGGTTAGTCACTCATCTACAAGGATAGTCACCTAGATACAAAGATAATCACTTAGCTACAAGGATAATTATAAAGCTACAATATAGTCAATTTAGCTACAAGGATAGTCACTCATCTACAAGGATAGTCACCTAATACAAGGATAATCCCTTAGCTACAAGGATAGTTATTTAGCTGCAAGGATAATCACTTAGCTACAAGGATAATTATTAAGCTAAAAGGGTATAGTCACTTAGCTACAAGGTTAGCCCACTCACTACAAGGATAGTCACCTAGATACAAGATAATCACTTAGCTACAAGGATTAATATAAAGATACAATTATAGTCAATTAGCTACAAGGATATTCACTCATCTACAAGGATAGTCACCTAGATACAAGGATAATCCCTTAGCTACAAGGATAGTTATTTAGCTGCAAGGATAATCACTTAGCTACAAGGATAATTATTAAGACTACAAGTATAGTCACTTAGCTACAAGGTTAGTCACTCATCTACAAGGATAGTCACCTAGATACAAAGATAATCACTTAGCTACAAGGATAATTATAAAGCTACAATTATAGTCAATTAGCTACAAGGATAGTCACTCATCTACAAGGATAGTCACCTAGATACAAGGATAGTCACAAGCTACAAGGCTAGTCCCTCATTTTATTATCCAAAATAAGCTCAAATGTTACGACATACTGTGTATTTTGACCAATCCGTGTGATATATATAAGTTAGACCAGTATTGGTGGTCGCGGGGATCTAAGGTGTCCTCTAGCATTAGCTGTGGTTTACCTCTCTCCCTCCACGCAAATTTGGGTACATCTCCCCTATATTCTAGCTTTCTCATTCATACCCCACTAGTGTAAATATGCGTAGACCCGAACGAGTAGTGAGACATGATGCACAAAATAAAAAAGATTTAGGTAATGTTTTTTTTATAAAATAAACTAGTTGGTGTACTCATTCTTCACACGTGGAATATATAGAGTAAACTTTGTTATATTTAGAATATAAAATAAACCCCAGAGAATAGAAAACTAAATCATAGATTATGTTTAAATATTAATCCTTCATTGGTTTATATTGTGATACAAAACGAAAAAGTAGGCTGGCTTATACACAGTGTCAAAATAAAAATGTAATCAGAACATGTTTTTAAAGCTGACATTTCTTTGGAAATTTAATTCAAACTTCTTTATACAACTACACTCTCACCTGTTGATACTAATAAAAAGAAAGTAGAGTGACACCAGATAAAAAATTGGTTGTTAAAGGGCTGAAATTTAAAAGAAATTAAAATTATTTTGAGTAGTTTTATCCCATTCATCCCGTTTAACTTTTTTCTAACCCGTTTTAGCCTTCTTATCCATTAATCCATTTTGTTATTTCTGTACTTTTTTCACCTTTTACATTTTTTACTTTCTTATACTAATTATTAAAAATACCCAATTTGAACTTTTAACTTTGGTCATTTTTAATCTTTTTACCGTATTTACCCCTTTAAAACTTATTTTTTCTTCAGATTTACCCTTTTAGCACATTTTCTATGCTTACCCTTTTAGACGTTATTTTACTCTTTTTACACTTTTGACCATTTTTAGACATTTTAACGATCTTTAAAATTCTCTTACAAGTTTAATTTTTTTTAACCCTTTTAACCTGTTTATTTTTTATTTTTATGATTTTTACTTTTTACTCTTACCATTTTTACCTTTTCCGCTCTTTTTACCATTTTTGACTTACTGTGCCCCCTTTGCCTTTTTTGCCATTTTTGAGATTTTTGTCCCTTTTGTAATTCTTGTTCTTTTGTTCTATTGCCATTTGTGATAGGTTTTACTTTCTAACCTTTTTGGTCTTTTTGTTCTTTATCGCTTTTTACTCCTTTTTACATTAGTTACCCGGCCAATCCCAGGATTTTTTTTGATAGAAAGGTTTAATTTTTAAAAAAGGTAAATAGTGTAAAAAGTGCAAAAAGGGCATTAAGGGTAAACAAAGTAAACAGTAGAAATCTAATAAAATTTTTAAAATGGTAAGTTAAAAAGTTAAAATTTGTAAAATAGAATGAGTGGGTAAAAATGGTAAACAGGGTAAAATGAGTAAATATAATCAAAATTCTAAAATTCCGCCTTCCTTTGGTTTATGTAGCCCCTAAACCTTTCTGCCAATCTTAAGTTTTTATACCACGCTTGTAACTAGATTTTTATATTAGTTTTCTTCCACTTCAACTTTTAAATTTCAAATTTTTAAGACCTGTTTGTTAAACATACTACCTACCTGTCAAATTTCAATCATCTACCTTCTCTGATAGGCTTTTTTTATATTTAGACCACCCATTATCCCTAATTCCCGATGCTCCATTTTGAAATTTCTCATTTGGACACTTTTCTGGATATATGAGGAACTCCCCCAAACATACTGCCAAATTTCAGTGTTCTAACACATCTAGGGCTGGTTAACCTTTTTATGGACAAACACAAATGCTGACCTCTGTTTTATATGTACATATATATTTAGTTAAGAATGCCATTTAAAAATAATATTTTACTATACATGTTCAATTATATAACAAAGTTAGTGAATATTAAAATATATATATTTAATATATACAGTATTTATAAATTGATATATTAAGTTAAGAATGTCATTTAAAATAATATTTACTATGATATATATTCAATTATAGCTATAATAAAGTTTGTGAAATAAAAAAGATATTCTTCAAATATTATAATCATCTATTATTAATTTCAGATCTACATCAATAGTTTTTAGTTATTTTATTTCATATAAATACTAATTAAAACCAACAAACTAATATAAATTTATTTGAAAGACAAGTTATTAAAGTAATGTGAATATTTACTACTGTAATTATTTTATATTTTATCACAATCTAATTACTAAATCTATATTCATATTTATATCTAAATCTCGACTGCTGAGGACGGGGAGATCGAGGTTCGAATCTCGGTCGGGTGAACTGGGGGTGGTTTTTCCTAAATGGTTTTCCACTCTCCCTCACGCAAATTCGGGTTCACTTCCTCTAATTCAACATTCCCAATTCCTAATCAATTAGCGTAGTTAGTACTTAAAGCGTATAACCCGAACGGGTAGTAAGACGCGGTGTTAAATATTAATATTAATATTAATATATCTAAATATTATAATAAAATGATATAATATTATATTAATTGGCCTATAGAGTGGGCTACCAATAATTAAAAGTGATAACACAGCTACGTAAAATTGATTGCGAAAAAGCCCCGAGAGTCGTAGTAATAAGAAGATAGTAAAGAACACGTTAAGTCACAGCTTACCGACTGCAGCGCCACTCACATACGTTAGCATAGTATGCAGAAAAAATACAGACTTAGTAAGGGCGACCGCACAAGACAGAAGGTCGGTGGCAGACAATTTGATCGGTCGAAATGTTCACTATAGATTTAAATGGGGCTCCACATATGTCAAACTAAAGAGATGGACCAACAAAAAAGATGTGACATATTTTTATTTTTGAACCGACTTCATACAGACCCGATTGTCGCCGGTTGAATGGGAATCTCGTATTCAAGTTTGGACAAGCACCCGAAACAATAAATCTGACCTATATTTTTCAACAGTGTACGAGGTGCACTCACAGCCACACATGTGTAAACTGACAGTTTGGGGAGTCCAGTAAGTTATATTCACGTAGGTTTTCTTTATTTATTTTCCCCAACCTAAACATTTAATGAGTCGATAGAAATTGAACATTTTCTCTTAGTAGGAAAGTAGATGCTTGAACAAATTATGAAACTGCGGTGGTCGATTGCGAGTGCGGCCACTAGTTGCGGCCTCAAACGTCTGACAGACTGTCGGTCGTGTGCGGTGTCCTTCCACGAAATTGTCTGCCAGCGACTGTCTGTCATGTCCGGATGTCCTTATAAATATCAGGAGATAGGGGGGAATACGTCGAGTTACAGCTTAGCGATTGCAAAGTCACTCGGGTACGATTGAGTTTTTATGCTGAAAAAAAAATTCAACTAAAAAAATAGAAATAAGGCAATAGAAGAAAATACGTTAAGTCACAGCTCTCGATGCCGATGGGCCGCTCTATAAATACACCGATACAGGTGCGCAGATCATGTGCGCACTCTTCTTCTACATGGTTCTGTCATTCGATAGTACAGGTGCTGGCGCTTAAATTACTTCTTTGGGGATTTTAGTTGTGTAGTATAGGCACCGTGCAAATTGCAGACGATATTTGAATTCACGACAAAGAACGCGAAAGACGGCCACATATTTAAGTTCTTGCAGGGTAAAACCAAGCGACATCATGTTTACCGCGATCAAATACTCGAAAATCCTGAAACATAACTCACCGTTTTCTCGTAAACTAAATTGGACAATCACAAGTTGTTTTTTCAGAATTTGTTATAAAAAAAACCTTAGAAGACATGAGGATACTATTAAAAAAACCCATATTTCAATTAGTTTGCTTTGAAAAAAATTGTTTTCTAATGAAAGAAATATAATGAGGTTTTTAGTGCAGACATATTTTCACTCTCCGTAAAAGTTTTTTCATAATTGAGATGGATAGGTAGTATAATTGTACGAAATGATAATCATGCACTGAATTTTATTTTGATATAATATTCATCCCTCTAAGACAAATAATTTCCACCGTTTGATATGTTTAGCTACAAGCTATTCACGCGCGCCAGCTTTTCGATAAGCTGAAGATTGTCAGAAAGACCGACCGTCATTCCATTCCTAAATTTATTTTTCCTGATCAACTATTTCTAGCTTTATAAGAATTATTATATTCTTAAATTTAAAAAGATACCTGGACACGGGAATTGAACCCAAGACCCTTCGCTTAGTACTCCAGTTCTCTAACCACTGAACTATCCAGGAATCATCCCCTGCCCACGGTCATTCTTCACTCATATTTTTAAGGCAGGTCAATAATGGACGTGCGGAAATGGTCGGGTACAAATGTGTGATTTTATTAAGATCACGAGCTATCAGATAACAGATCGACTCGGTAGTTGGCTTATTGCAGCCACTTGTACAATCATTATAATTGTAATGGATAGCTCGTGATCTTAATAAAATTACACATTTGTCGCCGACGATTTACACACGTCCATCATAGACTCTGCCTTAAAAGATGAGTGGAGAATGACCTTAAGTACGGGACGATTTCTGGATAGTGGTTAGAGCATTGGCATACTAAACTGAAGTCCCCGGGTTCAAATCCGTGTCCAGGTGTAATTGGGAGTAGTCCTCACTAAAAGCAAATAATATCTTTGGCTCATTGATTCTTAATTATTATTATTTTAAATACTTTAAATTAATTTTGGTTATGCACTCTATTTATAACATATTCTACCTTATTGTAAATTAGTGAGTAGGTAAATCTTAAATTTATAATAATAGTGGTCCACTTTGTACGACAATAATTCAGCTCGACCATTAATACGTGTACCTTCTGTGTTAAGGGACCGGGTTCGATTCCTGACATCCTATATATTAATCTTTGGTAAATTGTCAGCCTAGGAACTGGATGTTGAGAATTTTATAGCACTGTATTAATTTATTTTATGACTCGTGTGCTGATATCATAAGTGTGTTCAAAAAGTGCACATTAAATATTATCAATAAAAAAGAACTAAAAAAGTTGAAAGAGATGTAGTGCGTTATATTAGAACAAACCAACTATTATTGTAACGTATATTATTAAATCAATATTATAATGTCCAGCCTCCCTTCAAACACAATAGTCAATCAGTGACCGAACGGAATGACGGACCGGTCTATCTAACAATCTTCAGTTTATCTAAAACCTGGCGCGCGTAAAGAGCTCGTAACTAAACACATCAAACTGTGAAAAGTATTGGAGCTAGAGGAATGAATCTATATATAAAAATAAAATTCATTTCATGATTATCATTTCATACAATTATACTACCCATATATATTTTACGCAGAGTGAAAATATGTCTGCACTAAAAACCTCATTATAGTTCTTTCATTAGAAAACAAATTTTTCAAAGCAAACCAATTGGGATATGGGATTTTTAAAATATCCTAATGTCTTTTAAGGTTTTTATAACAAATTCTGAAAAAAAAAACCTACAGTGATTGTCCAAGTAGTTTACGAGCAACGGAGAGTTATGTTATAGGATTTTTGAGTATTTGATCGCGGTAAACATTATGTCGCTTGGATTTTCCCTGCAAGAACTTACGAAGTCATCACAAGTCGCGCCACCAGTACTGACGCACATAGCCTATAGTTGTTGGATAAAAATGTCTAGCAGGCCTAAGTATGACTTCGATTGAATTAGTGAAGAACAGAGTGCGCTTGTGGGATACAAACTATAGAATACTCCAAAAATTCTCTTTTTTCTCCCATTTTTGACGTTGTTTCTCATGGGATGAAGTGAACATAACAAAAGAACCTATTTCGCACGGGTGCCATGTTGATTTCTTAGCATACCTCACGTAAATTCACGCCTCTCAAGCACCGACAGCAATCTTGTCAGTGTGTGTGTGTGTGTGTGTGTTTACAGCAACCACCACCGGTGTCATGTCGGTGCAGGCACAGATAACGATTTTGTCAGTACGTATACGCCCACCCACATTGAAATTTTACAAGACTAAAATTATAATTAATGTGATTCAGTGTGTAATTTCTTATACTATATATATAGATTTTCTCTGTCAAAATTAAAATCAAAATACTATAAATTTCTACTTTTGGCATTATGTATTTTAACTCAGTCGATGCCATAGTGCTCAATAAGCCCTGACTTCCTGCAATCCTCCATACATTGGTGTAGGTTATGCTGCTAAGGTCACCGTTTAGTGTTTTTTACACCACGTTTTACAGCCCGTTCTGGTTATACTCCTATGTACTAATTACACTAATGGGTTGGTGATTAGGAAGGCAATAAGCTAGCATCATGTGGACGGAGAGTGAAAACCCCTGATTGAACCCCGATCTCCCCGTCTTCAGCAGTCTAGTCCAAAACGAGATTAGCGCGTTAGACCACGTGGCCACTCAAGCGGGGTCCCTGAAGTTTTTAGATTGTTTCTCACCAATATCAACACAATATCATTAGATGCCTAATATTTTATTTCCAAATTTGAGTTCACTTTCTGAACCAACCGATCAAATTAACACACAAACTAAAAATAAGCTTAGTTCTTGATCAACATAATTCGAATTCTTACAGTTATCAATAATTAATCTTTGTAAAAGGCTACACCACATTTTGATAGATTATTAAAAATCCACTGGTCATGCAAATAATCGAACCTAGAGCCCTTATTCTGGTAAGTAGATGTGCAATCAATTAAGAGTTGCTATTATTGACTGCGTACAAACTAACAATCTATAGTAAAAAAACAGGCCGCCACAGTGGTTCGGATTCCACGTTAAACTGTAGGTCCTTCATTTCATCTCACAATCACCCTACCTCTACACATTAGCGTAAGTGCGTATAACCCGAACGGGTAGTAAGACGCGGTGCTAATAATAATAATATAGTAAAAAAAACACAGAGTGCAAATATTCGACAGTTCATGCATAATAATATAAAAGTCTCAATAGTTCTAAGTAGGGATACACCTGGCCTTTAACTTGAGATCAACAATTTTTGGCTACGCTGCAAAACAATGGTCAGAAGGGGAAAAAATAAAACATTATTAGTGTTTGCTTGGATTCTAATAATACGTACACTTCGTTTGACTTGAAAGCCAGCAAGCTCATAACTGGTTAGACCAAGTGTTGGAAACCAGTCAGTCACAGAGCAATTTTCAGTCAATTACGTAAGAAAACTGCACTGTCATGAAAAGACAAGCTTACCTTGCACTATCCCACTATGGTACAGCTTATTAGTTAGGGCCATAGTGTAATGCGTCAAGGTAAGTCTGCTACCTTTCAGGGTAACGGAGTGTACATTTCATTTAGTTTATGTATTTCTATAAGGGCAGGGACATAAGTATTGTAGGGAATATTGAACTGAAGGAATAAATAAGATATGAATAGAAATAAATGATAAAGGGCACCGTGCAGAATTGCTCCAGCTTTTTTCTTAAAATAGACATTTCCTAGAACTCGTAAGATCTGGGAAACGAAATATATTTTTATTTTTATTGGGTCTATACATTGTTGTAGAAATATTACACCAAAGACCATAGTGAAATAATGTACATTGTTACATACTCTATGGCCTTAAGAACTAGGAACACAGAAAGATTGAAAAAGAGAAATATTTTTGTACGCCAAAGAGCATAAGAATCAAATAATTTTCAAAAATCTGAAACAAAAAGTATTCTTATTTGTTCATAGCTCAGAAATTGTTGGTTACATAAATATATATATATATATCATTATAAAATATATTTATCCTTAAAATACTACAATTTTAAAAATGATAAGTTATTTCGTATCTCAAATATTTGCAGAGAAATTATGAAAATTAATATAAAGTACCCTCGAAGTCATTTTAATGACAAAATGAAATTTCCATCTTGTTTATAATGATAAACAGAGTCTAAATATAAAATTTAATCAAAATCAATTAGAGCGAAATTGAGAAAATCGATTTGTTCTCTTTTTGCCCTTCAGTAAACTACCCTTAATTTTAGGTTTGGAGAGCTAATTCCAAAAAACCTCGGGATACTTATAAAAACCCCAGTTATCAAGTCTTAGCCCAATCGGTAAAATAGTTTAGGCTCTAGTCCGAGGTACAGATAGACAGATATACAGCATTGCAAAAACAACCTTTTGGTTTCAGGGGGTCATGAAACGTCGACATTTATCAAAATCTTGAGTTCAATTTTTTTATGATCACAATATTTTCTCTCCGAGATGTCGAGAGAAAATAAATGAAAATAATTAAAAGTAGAGTGGAGAAATGAAGCGTGAGTACGAGACCTTTGATAAGTGTAAAAGTTGATTGAAGCCCAAAAATTGTTGGCTGACCTCTAGTTTACACTATGGTTACAGCTTATAAGATAGGGTCATAGTGTAATCAGTCAAGGTAAGACTACTATACATTGAGGGAAAACGGAGTAGGCTATAGATATGTTTATATTAACCCATTAGAAAATATTTGAGGCAGTTAACGATGCAATGAGATCATTTTATTTGCCATCTCTGTACATTTAATTTATAGTAAGTATAATAAGTGATGATATTCAAAATGAAATATTATCTTACCTTTATTTCTGGGCTGTGAGATATTTCGGGGTATTGCAACACTTTGATATCTCTCTCTTGCTCTGGATTGGCTGAGTCTTCCTCGGAAGTGAGAATGGAAGAACAATAGAGGGCGAGTACCGAGCTTTCTGGAACATTTGTAAGAAATAAATATCATTCGAGGTACAGTACATTTAAATGTACAGTACAACAAGCGATATAGATTTCTTCCATTGTAATTTTTTCGACTCTGAACCGCGTGAGGGTTTTTGGTCGGGAAATCACTTTCAGTTTGTTTACGGTTGGAGAGGAATTTTTTTTTTCCCTCCCCTAACGGAATTCAATCTCTAAAATTTCCCCCGTGGGAATCGCACAAGAGACCTTTAGTTTAGGGGGACGCTCGTATCATAAAGGATTTGTTTTCCCCTCCCTCGTAAATCTGGGCGGTGTTAAACCCCATGTTTATTAAACTGTATCAAAGTGGTAAGGCAAGTTAATGCGCGGTTTAATTACTTAAGCACGTGGCGCCCTTTTATTACCTTTTTCCTTTCCCCATAGTCTCTTTTAGTAATAGGGCCCTTATCTGTTGATGACATTTTTGTGAGTGTGTATTGTGTTTTGTGTTGTGTGTGTGTGTGTGTGTGTGTCACGCGCTACGTCAACTGAAAGTTTTTTTTAATAACCTTTTAATCTTGTATATTATTTAAGCGAATACTCTCTTCTTAATTTACATTTATGATATATGATTATACACCCTTCCCCCTTTTTCCCCCGGGTTTATTGACGACAGAGGCAATGAAACCCAAGACAAAATAATTATAATAATAAAGGTTATGGGGGAATTTTAAGTTTTTTTTTGGAAGATTCAACTATTAAATTTAAAAGCCTTGTTATCAGGTTTAAAAAATTTTGGTTTTTTAAAAAATTGTTGGGTTTTTTTTTTCCACGGGAAATTTTTGGGTTTTTAAAAAATTTTGTACGTTTGTTTTTTTTAAATGTAAAATTACCAAAAGGTAACTTTAATAATTTGTAATCAAAAGTACTTTAAAACATAAATTGTTAAAACTAAAACCGTCACGGCTATAAAAAAAAATAAAAACTTTAATACTAAAAAAGTATTAAAATTTAATTTAGAAAACCACAAATTTCTTTGTACAGCCTTTTTTACATCCAATATTAGATACAAATTTTTTTTTTGGGGGTCAATTTTACTATGGTCCTCTAAAGCCCCGTTAATGACATTTTTTTTCTTCTCCCTTGTTCCAGTTTTGATGATAATAATAAGAATGGGAATAAAAGGTTATTTTAGAAGGCAGGAGCAAAAAAAAGGGGGAAAGGGGAGGAAGAAGGGGTTAAATCAAGCCACATAGGCACTAAACCCTTCCATTAATTACGATCGTAAAGACTCGGGGGGTGCCCCCTTGGTTTTTAGAAGGGGGGTAAAGGGCCCCCCCGCCGGGTGTCTTCCTCTTTTAGGGCCCCAGTACCGGGGGCTCGATGCTCGGCAGATGAGGGGGGAGGGGGAAAGGGGGTTTGGTTTTGAGGAGGGTTGAAAAAATAGGGGGCCCTAATCAGGGGGAAAAAGGGTGGGGGGTAAATTAAAAAATAGAAATTTAAAAAAAAGTGGGTGTATACAAGTCAGTGGCAGAGCTATTCCCACTTTCCCCTGCCCTCTCCTCCCCCCCGACCCCCCCCCATTTGGGGTAAATTAAAATTATTCTTTGAATTGGGGGGCCGAGGTTTTCATTGTTTCGAGACATTTTTACGGGTTGAATAAAAAATAAAACACATTTAAAGGGGGAAAAGAAATATATAACTATTTTTTTTTAAAAAAAAATACAAATTTGAATTTTAATTATTTTTTGTGATGAAATAAAAAATGCCCCTTTAAAAAAAACTTGATAATAGTGAAGGGAAATTTAAATTTAATTGTTGAAAATTTTGTTAGAAATTAAGTAAGGGGAATTAGAGCTCTAGCCTATACAAAGAAGGATTTATGATAAAGGGAATTTTAATTTTAATATTTGTGATGCAATAAACCATTTTAGCATTCTGTCCGAAGGCCTTTAGTAAAACTTAAATTTCTATTCGACTTGGGGATTTGATTTTTTTGGCATTTTTAAATTTAAAAAGTTATTCCTAAGACTTATTTTTGTTTTAAATTCTAATAGCTCAAGTCAAAAACGACATTAACATAATATTTTTAATTTTTTTATATGAAAAATAAATACTCCGAATTATTTACATAATACTTGCAAAATTGGATTTATTTGAAATCTGAAAAGGGCCCCCATCCAAATTTCCTTTAATAAAACTATTCTAGTAAGTTATTTACAATAAAAATATTCCACATTTTTTTATTTATTCGTGAAAACATTATAAAAAAATTAAATAAAGGGTTGGCTCCTAAATTATACTTTTTCTTTTGATTAATTTTTTAGTTCCATTTTTAATCAATATAGTGTTTATGGGCATGTATATTCTAAGCAGCTTTACTTAATTTGATTTGTCCGGGCCCATTTAGGGCTCTGACAAAGTAATGTCAGGGGTATGAACGTACTCGAATAACATTCAATATCCACCAGCCCCCGTGAGACGGGAGTAAAGGTGGTCGCTTGTAGGGTCATTAATCCTTTTCGGGACTGATGGCATAGTACCTTCGGATCTGTGAGGAAAGCAACGGGAAACTACCTTCTTTTTTATTTCCTATTTTAGCCTTTCAGATTTAACTAGGTCTTAAGCTAACGGGTGGAATGTTTTTGGAAATCCACCCCCCTGGGTTCAAGTAGATAACACCACATAATATAAAAGCAGGTAAGTTCCAAATTTAGAAAATTTCATTTGAATACTGGGGGGCTACATTGTGAAAGGATTCGGAAAACTGAAATTCTTTTTAATACTTTATTTAATTAAACTTGCTTTGGCAGTAACAAAAAAAAACCAAATATAATTAAGTTCACCCCAAATATTGTTTCAACTTCTCTAATTTACCTAAAATTTCTTTTAAAAAATTTACGTTATATCTGGGTGAAAAGTGCTTCAAGAATCTTGTAATTGCTTTCTTTACTTTTAACCACCAGATTCATTGTATATATAAAAATTTTTAAAATTGTTGATAGAAAAACCCCGGTTTGAAAAAAGGAAAATTTTTATTAAACGAACCATATTTGGGGACTGGTAAAACCGGGCTTTATTGCAAGACAAGTTCCCTCCCCTTAACTGTCCAAAGACCTAGAGCCCCTTACAGTCATGGTTATTAAAAGGCTCAAATTAAATTTCAAGATTTTGCAAAAAGAAATCTGTGAATATCTTTCCCATAAAGGGAAACCCCTTTTGTTTTGAGTAATAAAAATTTGAAATCCTTGTCGCAACAAACATTTGTTTTGGCGTCATAGACGATTTAAAAGCCCCAGGCGTACAAACATTTTGCTTTGGCTCAATAAGCTAAATTTTTTTTCACTGAACATTTGTTTTGGCAAAAAGACGTTTTAATCCTAGACGCTACGAATATTTTTTTTGGGCGTCATAGACAGTTAAACCCTTTTGTCGCAACGAAAATTTTGTTTTGGGTTATAGACGAGCTGAAATCCTTGTTGCTAACGAAATTTTCGTTTGTTTTTTATTACTTATTTTTAAATTAACTCCTTATAAATTCATTAACCTTTCACAAAACCCCTTTCCACTAGCCCTACTAATGACATCTTATTTATTTTGAAAATAAAATAATTTAGTCTACGTTCATCCAGAAACTGAAACCATGTTTTTTTATAATGTACAGTATATTACAAAAACCTAGACTTGAACCCTGGAATTTTGGGTTTGATGTAGAATGCCAAAAAGTGTGGGTCCCCAAAATAGCTAGGTTGAAAAACTTTTGGTGCGTGTGCGTTTAAACAAAAGCCAGGGGTTCGAATTATTCTGCAGAGACACGGCACAGTTTTCAAAAAATATATTTTCAATTACAGAATTTTTGAAGGATCTCCTAGAAGGCCAGCCAAACCATGATTTATTTTATTGAATTAAATTAATGTTCACTTTCTGAAACCGATTGAATTCAGACCCCGCTGATTATATCACACATACTATAAAAAGTTTAAATCAGAATTGACACAACATCCAGTCTCCACATTTAAATTTCACCCTGTAAAAGGAAAACCCACATTTCCCCAATTAAATTTTTTTTTGGCCGTGCCAAAAAAATCAAAACCCCTCCCCTAGCTCAATAGTACCAACGAGCAAAGGTGTCGAACAATTCAAAACTATCGAAAAAACTCAAGTGAATTGAATAGCTACAAAAAAAAAATTTTTCTTAATTTTTTTCATTTGAATTTCTTTTTTGAATTTCTGTTTAAAACGAAAATATCACATTCAAGTTGGGTCCTACTTAAATTCAACTTTTCCACAAATTTCCTTTAGCTTCATCAAAAACCTTTAAAATAGTTCTATGAAAACACGGTGTGCAGAACACTTTGAAATCGAAATATATGAAAATTCGAACAATCGAGACAAATTTTTTCATATAAAAATTTTTATTTTTATTGTATTTTAAAATTTAAAAATTTTTTATGTTAAATCTTAAATTTTTTTAAGTCATAATGAAGACATTTTTATTCAATCAAACGGTTCATTTCATTTTAACCACATTTTTAATGTGATGGGGGAGATTGTTAAGACGTTTTTTTAAAAGTGCTTTTTAAAACCCCCTTTAGATGTCATGGCCTCGGATTCAGATGGAAGACTTCATGTTGAAATCAGATGTGAAACGAGTTTTCATGGGATAAGGAGGATGTTTTTATCAGTCTCAAACGCTAATAAATAATTAATCTAAAAGTATTCAGAAAAGATGAAAAAAGTGAGAAGTCAAATTATTCACTTCCCGGTACTTTTCATAAAATATTTTACAGAAGTCCCTTATTAAAAAAAGGGCCCAAGAATCAATGGAAATTCATTTATTTTTTACTAGAAAGAAGAACTTTTTAATTTATACTGTAACCCCACTTTTTCATACAGAAAAAAAAAAGAGGTGATTTTTTTAAATTTTAAAAAAGCTATCTTTTACCAAAAGGCCAAATTTAAATAAATCAGCCCCCCCCTACAAAGGTTTCATTTTTCATTTTTTTAAAAATATAAAGTATATATACTGACAGATTATAAAAACCGACCGGTGGGTTTGGGCAGGGGCAAAAGGGGAAACCTCATTTATCTCGAAATGAATGGGAGATCGGGGTTTAATCCCGTCAGGTGTATAAGGGTTTTTTTATAAATTGTTTTTTATTTCGCTAAACTAACGGGGCCCCTTTTTACTAGAATTTTTTTTCTGCCTTTAATCACACAGTGTAAATATAGGGATTCCGGGAACGTAGAAAATCTTTGTAACTATATTAAATGTTAATAGTACGAGTAATTTAAGGGGGCTCCTAACGGAGCGAGAGTGCTTGCTCACCAGAGATTTTCCACAATCAAAAAGTGGTTTTTTTATTAAAAAAATAGGCCACTCCATAATGGGGGGAAAGGTGTCAATATAAATTAAAATTTTTTAAGTTATAAAATTTGAAATAAAGTTTTAAAGTTTAAATTAACTCATTTAGAGCGATCTTGGGGGGTTGATGGCCGGATTGATGTTTGGGTAAAGGCGTTAGATCAGACTTCTGCCAACGAGATTCTCGGAGGGTCGCTAGGGAGAAAAAAAGAGAAAAGAATCGCCAAATTTTTATTATTTTCACTTCATTCAATCTCTCACAGGTGAGATTCCTAAAAGCATACACCCTATATATGTTTAAAAGAAGTTTTTTATATTCAATCTATAACAAAAATAGTAATATCTCCCAAAAACCTAAGGAATGTAAGAGGGATAAACCCAATTCACTCGCAGTAATCCACTAAACAAAACTAACAAAAAATTTGATTCATGGCCCCAAAAAATTAAATCAACAAAATTATCATTTTTTTTGTAAAGTTTTTATTGGGCCCCTACGGATTAAAAAAAAAAACAGAAAATCAAAATTTTTTTTGGTATAATAGTCTGTTATTATTGTATGTGCGTAATTGATTTTTTTGTGTTGTTTGGTTTAGTTTAAAATTTTTTAAATGGAATAACTTTGTGATGGAAGTATTTCTGATCCTTTTTCGTATTCTTAAAAATTTTTTTTAGCATACTTTTTAATTCGCAACAAAATGTTTGTTGTAGGTAATTTTTTTTATATATGATGTTTTTTTTAAAAATTTTTTTTTTCGGGGGTTCCCTATAAGGTACAAATTTTTTTAGTTTGTGTTGTTTGGGGGGGATATATTACAGGGGTTTTCCCAAACCCTTTTCATTGATGTTTTTGGGGTAGATAAACCTACCCAAAAATTAAAATCTCTTTTTAAACAGGGTAAAAAAAAAAAATAAAAATACAAAATAGAATTGTTTTTTAGTTTCTTTGACCTCGGGTTTATTTCTCGAAAAAAAAAAAGTTGCGTTGAAAATTTTTTTTTTTTCGTTAGGCACCCCCATAATAGACGGGGGTTAAGGATTTTTCTAAAACATCCGAAAATTTTTCCAATTATTTACCAAATGTTCCTTAAAACAAAACTCTTATTAAAACATGTTTTCCAGCCGCATCTTTGACTGCTTCTGTAACTCGTCTCCCGTGATACCGGACAAAGGGACGGGGGGAAAAAGGTTGGGAAGTCTGGCTGATCTAAAAGGATTTTTCCCGTATTATCTCCCTTACCTTCCTCCCCACAATTTGGTACAGTTCCTTTATATTAACCTTTCCCAACCTTATCCAAATTGTAATTAAAGTTTGCGTAAAGCCCAGGGGACCAAGCTGACGAAAAAGAAAGTAATTTTAAAATTTCCCCACTTCTCGAAGTACATATGACCTTTCGCGCCACCGTCTTGGAAAACAAACTTTATTTGTTCCACCCGTGCCAGCCCCTCTTTTAATTAAGCTTGCTTTCGTGTGTGGTGTGGTGTGTGGTGTTGAGAGAGGAGAAAAGAGAGAGAAGAGGTGTTGCTATTCGCAGGGCCAACATTTTTGCTTATTTAATATTTATGTCCCCCAAGTGGCGTAGTTTAACTGATGATTCATGTTGAGCAGACGCCGGGACGGGGAGATCCAGGTTCAATCTCACTTTGGGTTTAAATGGGGGTGGTTTTTTTCCCCAAAGGTTTTTTCAACCTCCCCCACCAAATGCGGGTTCACTTCCTCTTTATTCACCTTCTCAATTCCTAACATATAAGGGGACAAAGTACATAAGGTATAACCCAAAGGGTAGTGAACGGGTGCTAAGTATTATTTTATTATTATAGTAGTAGTAATAAAGTAGTGTATTGATGCGGGCCCCTTTATCTCACTTTCCCCTCCAGCTCACTTTATCTTTTTGATGACGTAAAAACACCCTTGAGGGGGGAAATTTTTAATTCAATTTAAGTTTTTTTGCTTGTTCCGTTGTATTTGAGTGTAACTTTCGCCAAAATTTAAATTTTGGAGACGTTTAAAAAATTCAAATTTTTTTACTTTTTTAAAAAAATTGGCCGATTTAAGGGAAACTTAGAAGGGAAAAGTACCTTTAAATAACGTGGAGTATTTGATATCCATAAAATTTCCCCGGGAAAACCATCCAGGTACCAGGTGGGGGCTAATATCCCCCCGCCCTTTTCTCCCCCAAAACGACAACCAAGTGAAATCCAGTCTAAAACTTCAACCCCAAACGTTTTTCATTTTTGGGAATTTAACAAAGTATCTAAAAAGGAAACACTTAAAACTGTATTTTTTTAAGCCGCTACACTTTTATTAAACCCAAAGCCCACGTAGCAAAATGGTAAAGTGGATGATTACACTAAATTTTAAACCACTGTTAAATAGCAAGTGGGTTTTTCCAAAAACATGTGGTCCCGGGGGAAAGGCATAGCTTGAATAAAGGATTTCCCGTGATTTAGTGGTCTACTGGAAATTTTTGGGCAAGTGACTGAAAGGGTAATGGATAATTTTTAATAATCACATGTCTTACATTTCTCTCTTTACACCAACAAAGGTGTTTTTACTTTTAAATTTTTCCTTAATACTTATTCCTTTTTAAGTTGTTAACTTAAGCATTATGGGTTCTAAGCTGGGGTGTAAAATTCTTGATAATTTAACGGGTTCATTTTATTCACAGCCATTAATAGCAATAATAACAATATAAATTTGTTTTAAAAATTCTTGTTTTAAAAATAACATACTCAAAATAATTCTTTTAACCTCGACCAAAGCGTCTACCATTTGAAAATTTACTCAAAGGATGAAAATGAAAGGTAGAATTGAGAGAAATGACCCCCCATTTTGTGGATTGAGTGGGTAAACTAATTTAAGAAAAAATTATCTTTTTAAACCCATGGCCTTGGACATCAATTTTCCGCAACCAACTAGATTTCTAACTCAATTCAGTAACAAGCAATTATCTTACTCAATTACCAGCAACAAGACTATTTATCTTGATTAATTACCACAAAAAACTAATTATTTGATTTTAATTTTCAGCAAAAAGACTAGATTATTTTAACTCAATTTCACAACAAGCTTTAAATTTCTTTTAAATCAATTTTCCAGCACACGACTAGATTATATTAACTCAATAAAAACAAAAAAAGCTTAATTACTTAAATCAATTACCCGAAAAATACTAGATTTTCCTAAATCAATTACCCGAAAAGATTAAATTATCTTGACTCAAATTTCCACAACAAGACTAGATTTCTTCCCCCCAATTACCACAGCCAGACTAGTTATCTTGACTAAATACCAGAAAAAACGTTATCTTGACGTTTTCTGCATAAAAAGTAGGTGGGAAGCGAGATAGAATTTTGAGAAAACGTGCGCTTTTAGGGGAAGTGACTGGGGAACAATTAAAGATAAATTACCCAAATACTCCAAAAGGGTTTTTTTCCACTTCCGGTGATCATTCAAAATGCGAGAATGGGGTCATAGACTTGGGACCCAAATGGGGCAGTCGTATGTGTTTTGATGCTTTTTTTTTTAGTGGTGGGACAAAATTTTTACAACTGAAAATAAAACGAGTGTTTTATATTTGCACCCGGGGCTTACACCCGTTGGGTTATACGCACTTACTTAATGTGAAAAGGTAGGGGATTGTGAGATGAAATGGAGGACCTACAGTTTTAAAGGGGAAACCCAACCACGGGGGAGGGCCTGGCATTTCCCCCCATTCACAAGTGTCTTTTCAGAGGTGAATAAGGTTTTTAACAATAAATCTTTGCCGGGGCCGGGATTGAACCCCGGCCGTCAGCATAGAAGTCTGACACCTTCCCCCCAACCACCAGGTCACCTTGTGCTATAGTCCCTGGGGGCATTTAAAAATTTTTTTTTACTCCAAAGAAAGTTCTGATCAAATCCGCTTTTCTATTTAAGAAATTCAAGATTTGTTGAAATTTAAGTTAGAAAATTGTACTAAAATTCTTTAGAAGAAATATTTTAGTTTATTGGCAAACAAAAATTTTATTTTGTTAAAAAACTGCAAATAAGCTGAACTCAATTTGCGGGTTCCTTGAAAACCCCCCCTTAAAAATTAAATCATGTTTTTGAGGAACTTCGGGGACTCAGTGGTAGGTCCGAAAATGACGCTCCGTCTGCCCGTACAGACAGACGACGGACGGACGCTCGCCCAAGTTTCACCCCCCTTCTCCCGCTCCTCACCCACCTATGTGTTTAATTTTTTCCTGTCTTTACAGGTGTCCGGACTTACGACCTCCACCAGTACCTTTATGACCCTTTATAACATCACCTTTTTCTTTCAACCCCCTTTCACCCATAAACTTAACCAAACCCAAGGTATCTCTTTCCCCCCCATTCCCTTTATAATAAAGACAAAAATCAAATCACACTCTATAAAAAAGGCACTTTTTAAAGGGGCTTTTTAAAGGGGGAATAAAAAATAAAGTATTTTTGCCCAAACCTTAGCAAAAAGGTCCTTATTGTTACGATATTAAGCAGCTGTCAAAAATTTGATCAGTCTCTTAAAAAATGACATCTTTTGACTACAAAACCCGGGTTTAAAGGTTGTTAAATAGATAAAACAAAAAATATTTTTTGAGAGATACCTTCCCCCAAACTGCAACGATATTTGCCACGAGCTAAGTGTACCGGTTTTTCCCCTTAATGGGTTTACTCTATAAACAAGTAGCCTTACGGTGTTACTTGTCAATATATCCCAGAATAATTTTAGACAAAATCCTTTGAGAGTTTTCAAAAAATTAAATTTAAAAAATTTCTACAATTAAATTTTTCAACGAATTTTTCCCAAACAATAGTAACCTATTGTGCATGCCAAATTTTTATATGAATTTTAACCAAAATCATTATACATTTTGGGAAAAATTTTCAATTTATAAAAACACTCATAATTAAACTAACCAATGAGAGGGCTAGGTTAAAAAAAAAAAAAACAATTTGGAGGTATGCCTTTAAAAAATTAAATATCGGTTTTGAACAAAAACCATTAACATTTCGGATACTTGGAGGGGCATACAACATACATACTTTCATACAAAATACATACATACATACATACATAAAATACATTTTAAAACATACAAACATACATACATACATACATACATACATCTACATCATACATACATACAAATCATACATACTACAGATAAACAAATTACATAGAGATGGGAAAATTGAAAACCACTTTTCTGGGTTGGGTATAAAATGAAATATTTTTTATAATCTCCAGATTGATTTTTTTCCGATTACAATACCTTTTTTAATTTTATCAGAAAGTAAAAATGATTCAAAAAAAATGGTAAATATTTTAAAAAAATGCAACATTTTAAAAAAAAAATTTATTAAATTTCCAAATGGGTTTCAAAAACCTAGTAAAAACAATAGCTTAAAGTAAAAACATTGAAATTTAAAACCTTTAGGTAAAAAAAAAACATGGGCCTTAAATTTTTAAATAAAAAAATACCCATATATCTTTTTCCCTTTAGTTTTTAATTTTTTTATTTTTTTTACCAAGATATTTATGCTTGTTTTAAACGTTTTTTAAAAACACACAAAAAAACACTTTGTTACCAAGGGAAGACGATAAAAAGTCCTTGAATATGCAAAGTTCACTATACATGTCAATGGGATGCAGGAAACTTGGGGAGAAAATTCTTATCGGCGACCCTCAAAATATAAGGGGGACTTTTTAAAAGACAAAATTTATCAAATATCAAAGCTAGAGACTAGGGGCCTGACATTTTTGGGAGGGATAGCCCATCAAAAAAAAAGGTGCAGGAAAAACGTTAAACCCCAAATTTTTCCCCTTATAGCCTCCAAAAGGTTGGAAATAGGGAGGGGGAGGGTGTTGAAGGCGAGTTCCAAAAAAAATGAGTCTAAAAAATTTAATTCCATAAAATAGGAAGCTTTTAAATTTTTTATGCAGGGGCCCTAAAACCCAAAAGGGGACAATGAATTGGGGGCCAAGTCCCCCAAAATGAGGGGAAAAAGGGGGGTTTCAAAAAAACAAGATCGAAAAAAACACATAAAGCCCAAAAATAGGAAATCTAAATTTTTTTTGGTATTATCCCTTAAAACCCAAATATAGTATTATATATAAAAAATTTTAATAAAAGTTTGATATTTGTATGCAACCCTCCATAAATTTTGAGTAATTTTCAAACGTAAAAAAAAGTGAAATTCGGTAAAATCATGTATAAAAACTGGAAAATGTGTTTATGTTTTTGAGATTTTTATTCATATTAATACCGTATCTAAAATTGATTTTTTTACCCAAAGAAAATTTTACCGGTATTTAAAGAATTTATTTATTTGAGCTTTTAAATTTTAAAAGCCTTTCTATGTATTTTAAAAAAACCGATTACTTCTTTTTTAAAAATTGGACGAAAACTATTAAAACTCAACAATTTAAATGATTCATTTCAAGAGATTTGTGTTTCACACAAAAAATCTATTTGGCCCCTGTAGACCCGAGTTTTCCTTTTATTTTGAGATGAAGGGGGTTCCCAGTTTCCTATACAAATAAATAAAATAAATCACAAGGTCAAACCTTGGGTAGATTCGGGATTTTTTTGCCAAAAACAGTTTTCTGTCATGGCCAATTGTGCGTGGCTGTTTCCAGCAGCGAAGTTCAACGGACGTAAGTGTTAAAGTCGATGAAGCCTCAAATCAAAGGACACTGATTCTGAAATCCATACAGTATTAAAAAAAAAAAAGCTTATAAAGAAATTGTTTAACTCATTTACTAAAAATAAAATTAATTTAGATAATTCACATGTTAACCACATGTTAACTAATATAATCAAAATAACAGAAATATAATATATATCAAGTTAACCCAACCTTACAAACCTAACATTTCATACATATCTACAAATTGAAGGTTTGGTTTTTCTAGTTTAGGTAATATTTACATCACCACATCAGGCTTAAAAAATTAGTATATATTATATATACACTAATGTTGTGTGTGTGGTGTGTGTGTGTGTCCATCCACACACTCTAGAAGCCCCAAGATGACCAAGAAAGAGGAAACATTGCACGCTTGTAGTATAGACCACGGGACATAACATAACCAAGCTAGATTTACCATAATTTTCTTTATTTTTAAGTTTTTTTTTTGTGATATGATTTTTATTTTTACGACCTTTCATGATTTAAAGGAACAGAGTACATGGCTTGCGTTTGCAGCTTATTCTAAAATGATTATTTACATTCTAACTATCTAAGCTTACTTCCCCTATTGCCAACAGGCCTATATACTAGTATTTAATAAAATTGAAACGTGTGACATAATATTTAATTTATAGTCATCTATAACATGAATAAGTCGACTGTAAAAATGTAATATTAAGTGGGTTGGATACGAGATTACCAAATATTTACATGTGTTCTTGTTGAAATTAAAAGCAATTATTTCTAAAACAAATTGACTTTGATTTAGCATATGGAGAAACAATTATGGTTGTGAACATTTTCTACATCGAGAATATGATGAATCTTGATGTTTGATATGCTACTAATTAGGTTGTTCAATTCTGTCTGTCTGTCCTCCTGTCCGTCTATCTTCTTCTCCTGGAGAAACATCTGAAACGATTTGATAGATTTTGTTCAATCTTGATATTTAGATGTTATATGGTCAGACCTTGAGGGATCATTTAGTTTGATTCCAACCTTCAATTAAAGATCACTAGTTGACTAATGTCTCATTTTGTAAAATTTTCAATCGTTTGAAGGGGGTTTAATGGTTTTTAATGGGTATCTGAAGAGTGTTTTATATGCTAAGTAATAATGCATTTAATTTTTCTAAATATACATTATTTGAGGGTAGTTTACTGCTGTGTGATTTTTGAAAATATCACCATGACTTACTACCTGTTAATGACAATAAAAGAGAAGTTGGATGAAGAAAGTAGTTTAGAAGACGTGAATGTTCACTAATTTGGAGATATAATGAGAAAATCACAGTGATAGAAAAAATTGTATTCGGCAAGATTCCGAACTCCAATCTCCACCGTAAATCCTTTGAAATGTGAACTTTAAACAAAACTAATCAATCTTTTAAATAATTGATTTTTCATTCTAAAAATACTTCATTCACATTGGTGGTCAAATGGTGTAAGGCGTTACTCTTGCAATAAACTAGAACGCTGATGATGGGGATATCCAGGTTAGAATCCCAGTCAGGTGAATTTAGAGGGATTCATCCTACATGGTTTTCCACTCTTCTTCTAAAAAATGTGGGTACATTTTCTCTAAATTCAACATTCCTTATCATTAACACATTAATGTAATTAGTACTGAGCGATAGCTGAAGGGGTTGTAAGATGTGATGCTAAAAGTAACAATAATTTGTAAAGGGCTTGTTAGATATATTCACGTGCATTCTTTACAAGTTTTCAGTTATAATTTTTACTCTTTATTTTAAATTTTAAGTCATTTTTATAATACTTTAATATGACTATATTGGCCCTTCTTTTAATAATTTTAGTTCATCAAAGTACTGACCCTGATAATAGCGCACTCGCAGGTGGACAGAAGGAAAGTAGTTAGTTAAATCCCAAAATCATTCTTAAATGTTGTGCTGTAAAATAAATGATTTGTATTTTATTTGTTTTCATACAAATTACATATTTTGCACGCTCAATGATTTCAAAATATGTTCATAAAGATTGGTTCAAGCCATCGTTCCACCGTCTCGAAACACGGACTGGTGGACACGCGGATAAAGGCTTTAGTCTTGTCTTGTGTGATTCACCAGTAATTAGGAGGTAAAGACATCACTACTACGTGCATTGCGATGTTTTAAAACAAATTGTTTAGAAAATCTTCTACGCAAATTCTGGTATTTTTTTTTTTGTATTTCTCCTTTTTCGTCTCTGCCCTTGTAATGTAGATTTCAATAAAACCCTATAGGGTAGTAAGACGCAAAGCCTAAAATCTATGTTAAATTCCTAATAATCAAATGTGGTTCAACCAAATTTGTGGCTTTGTTTTGAAGTAACAAGTGTCTTGGTTTATCTTTTAACCTGGAGGATAAACTTGTAGCAATGAGTCAATTAGATCGATAGGTCTACTAGATTAAAATTCTTTATGAATGAAGCAGGTATAATTTAGAGTAAATCAACCATCACTCACATGGAGAGAGAGGGGGAGAACTATTCAGAAAAATACACACTCACAAATACCTGACCGGGATTCAATACCCAACCTCCCCGCTATTAATAAAACAGACTAGATATGTCTGATATTTAGTCCATGTTCTAGCTAATGGTGGTATATATTAAGATTATGTAGGCCCTATTTAAAAACACACGTAATTTTCCCTCTTCTTAAATTCAACTACCCCTCAAAAAAAATTAGAATTATTTCTATACACAGTTTGAGCTGATTTTTCTTCTCACTATCCCTTTCTCCCCCCAAAAAGCTTAAGATTGTAGTAATTTATTTGAGTTTTCCATTTATTGTCATTCATTATATTTCTTTTATTTACTAAATTATTCATCAAATTAAGATTGTTCGTAAATTCATAACTTTATATTTTAAAATGTTACTTGTTATCTACTTTTAATAATTATTCTTCAAATAATTCTATATCAACATTTTGTATTTTATTGTTTTATGTTTTTTTAAGATTTAATACTATTTAGTTGACTCAATTCTCACTAAGAAAATTGTTATTTTTTACTAATATCAATTTATCAACTCTTTACTTGACTACTTATGTGAAGTAGTTTACACAAAACATCAAGTTATTAATATTTTTAATCTAAAACTTTTCTTTCTTAGTTAATTTTATATTTCCCTTCACCAACAAACCATGAATATTTTTAGAAATTAACTTTAGTTGTTAAATAGCTTGAATCTAAAGCAGTTTCATAGGAAACGGAATTTTCAAATAAATA
>JBCFYV010000012.1:26062192-26107486 GCA_039000515.1 Timema cristinae | reverse complement strand
TTGGGTATTGAATCCCGGTCAGGTATTTGTGAGTGTGTATTTTTCTGAATAGTTCTCCCCCTCTCTCTCCATGTGAGTGATGGTTGATTTACTCTAAATTATACCTGCTTCATTCATAAAGAATTTTAATCTAGTAGACCTATCGATCTAATTGACTCATTGCTACAAGTTTATCCTCCAGGTTAAAAGATAAACCAAGACACTTGTTACTTCAAAACAAAGCCACAAATTTGGTTGAACCACATTTGATTATTAGGAATTTAACATAGATTTTAGGCTTTGCGTCTTACTACCCTATAGGGTTTTATTGAAATCTACATTACAAGGGCAGAGACGAAAAAGGAGAAATACAAAAAAAAAAAATCCAGAATTTGCGTAGAAGATTTTCTAAACAATTTGTTTTAAAACATCGCAATGCACGTAGTAGTGATGTCTTTACCTCCTAATTACTGGTGAATCACACAAGACAAGACTAAAGCCTTTATCCGCGTGTCCACCAGTCCGTGTTTCGAGACGGTGGAACGATGGCTTGAACCAAGTCTTTATGAACATATTTTGAAATCATTGAGCGTGCAAAATATGTAATTTGTATGAAAACAAATAAAATACAAATCATTTATTTTACAGCACAACATTTAAGAATGATTTTGGGATTTAACTAACTACTTTCCTTCTGTCCACCTGCGAGTGCGCTATTATCAGGGTCAGTACTTTGATGAACTAAAATTATTAAAAGAAGGGCCAATATAGTCATATTAAATATTATAAAAATGACTTAAAATTTAAAATAAAGAGTAAAAATTATAACTGAAAACTTGTAAAGAATGCACGTGAATATATCTAACAAGCCCTTTACAAATTATTGTTACTTTTAGCATCACATCTTACAACCCCTTCGAGCTATACGCATCAGTACTAATTACATTAATGTGTTAATGATAAGGAATGTTGAATTTAGAGAAAATGTACCCACATTTTTTAGAAGAAGAGTGGAAAACCATGTAGGATGAATCCCTCTAAATTCACCTGACTGGGATTCTAACCTGGATATCCCCATCATCAGCGTTTAGTTTATTGCAAGAGTAACGCCTTACACCATTTGACCACCAATGTGAATGAAGTATTTTTAGAATGAAAAATCAATTATTTAAAAGATTGATTAGTTTTGTTTAAAGTTCACATTTCAAAGGATTTACGGTGGAGATTGGAGTTCGGAATCTTGCCGAATACAATTTTTTCTATCACTGTGATTTTCTCATTATATCTCCAAATTAGTGAACATTCACGTCTTCTAAACTACTTTCTTCATCCAACTTCTCTTTTATTGTCATTAACAGGTAGTAAGTCATGGTGATATTTTCAAAAATCACACAGCAGTAAACTACCCTCAAATAATGTATATTTAGAAAAATTAAATGCATTATTACTTAGCATATAAAACACTCTTCAGATACCCATTAAAAACCATTAAACCCCCTTCAAAGATTGAAAATTTTACAAAATGAGACATTAGTCAACTAGTGATCTTTAATTGAAGGTTGGAATCAAACTAAATGATCCCTCAAGGTCTGACCATATAACATCTAAATATCAAGATTGAACAAAATCTATCAAATCGTTTCAGATGTTTCTCCAGGAGAAGAAAGATAGACGGACAGGAGGACAGACAGACAGAATTGAACAACCTAATTAGTAGCATATCAAACATCAAGATTCATCATATTCTCGATGTAGAAAATGTTCACAACCATATTTGTTTCTCCATATGATAAATCAAAGTCAATTTGTTTTAGAAATAATTGCTTTTAATTTCAACAAGAACACATGTAAATATTTGGTAATCTCGTATCCAACCCACTTAATATTACATTTTTACAGTCGACTTATTCATGTTATAGATGACTATAAATTAAATATTTGTCACACGTTTCAATTTTATTAAATACTAGTATATAGGCCTGTTGGCAATAGGGGAAGTAAGCTTAGATAGTTAGAATGTAAATAATCATTTTAGAATAAGCTGCAAACGCAAGCCATGTACTCTGTTCCTTTAAATCATGAAAGGTCGTAAAAATAAAAATCATATCACAAAAAAAAAACTTAAAAATAAAGAAAATTATGGTAAATCTAGCTTGGTTATGTTATGTCCCGTGGTCTATACTACAAGCGTGCAATGTTTCCTCTTTCTTGGTCATCTTGGGGCTTCTAGAGTGTGTGGATGGACACACACACACACACACACACACACACACATTAGTGTATATATATATTATACTAATATTTTAAGCCTGATGTGGTGATGTAAATATTACCTAAACTAGAAAAACCAAACCTTCAATTTGTAGATATGTATGAAATGTTAGGTTTTGTAAGGTTGGGTTAACTTGATATATATTATATTTCTGTTATTTATTATATTAGTTAACATGTGGTTAACATGTGAATTATCTAAATTAATTTTATTTTTAGTAAATGAGTTAAACAATTTCTTTATAAGCTTTTTTTTTTTAATACTGTATGGATTTCAGAATCAGTGTCCTTTGATTTGAGGCTTCATCGACTTTAACACTTACGTCCGTTGAACTTCGCTGCTGGAAACAGCCACGCACAATTGGCCATGACAGAAAACTGTCTTGGCAAATAAATACCGAATCTATCCAAGGTTTGACCTTGTGACTTATTAATAGTTATTTGTATAGGTAAACTGGGAACCGCCTTCATCTCAAAATAAAAGGGAACTCAGGGTCTACAGGGGCCAAATAGATTTTTTGTGTGAAACACATAATCTCTTGAAATGAATCAGTTTAAATTGTTGAGTATAATAGATTTGCGTCCAATTTTTAATTAAAGAAGTAATCGGTTTGTATGAATACATAGCAAGGCTATGTAAATATAAGCTCAAATTAAATAAATATCTTTAACATTACCGGTCAAGTTTTCATTGGTAAAATAATCAATTTTAGATACGGTAGTTAATATGAATACTAATCTACAAAAACATAAACACACTTCACAGTATTATACATGATTTTACCGAATTTCAGCTTTTTATACGATTGAAAAGTACTCAAAATTCTATGGAGGGATATGCATACATATATCAAACTTTTATTAAAAAGATTTTATATATAATACATATATTTGGGTTAAGGGATACCTACCTAAAAAATTTAGATTTCCTATATCTTTGAGCTTTATGATGTTTTTCGATCTTGGTTTGTTAGAAACCCCCTCTTTCCTCAGTTTGGGACTTGGTCACCAAGTACTATTGTACCCTTTTGGTTTAGGGGTTCCCTGCATACAAAATTAAAGCTTCCTAGTTATTATGGAATTAAGATTTTTTAGACTTCAGTTTTTTGGAACCCGCCTTCAACACCTCCAACCCGTCCCTATTTCCAACCATTTTGGAGGCTCATAATGGGAAATTTGGGTAGCCACGTATTCCTGCACCTTTTTTTTTTTTTTGCTATGGGCTACCTGCCTGCAAAATGTCAGGCTCCTAAGTCTTCTGAGCTTTGATATTTGATCAACTTTGATCTTTTAGAAACGTCCCCCTTTATATTTTGAGGGTCGCCGATAAGAATTTTCTCTCACCAAGTATTCCTGCATCCCTATTGACATGTCATAGCGAACTTTGCATATTCAAGGACTATTTATCGTCTTGCCTGGTACCTAAGTGTATTTTGTGTGCTGTTGAACACAACAAGATTTAAACAGAGCATAAATATCTTGGCTAGCAAAATAAAACATTAAAAACTAAAATGGAAAAGACTATATAGGTATGTTTTTTATCTTAACAATACAGGCCATGTCTTTTTTTACACTAAAGGTGTTAATTTCAATGTTTTTACTTTAAGCTATTGTTATTACTATGGTCTTAGAAACCCACTTTGGCAATTTAATAAATTTTATTTCTTTAAAATGTTGGCATTATTAAAATATTTACCATTTTATTTGAATCATTTTACTTTCTGATAAAATCTAGAGAAGGTATTGTAATCGTGAAAAAAATCGATCTGGAGATTATGATAAATATTTACATTTTATACCCGAACCCAGAAAAGTGGATTTTACAATTATGTCCATCTCTATGTATATTTGTTTATCTGTATGTATGTATGTATGTATGTATGTATGTATATGTATTATGTATGTATGTATGTATGTATGTATGTATGTATGTATGTATGTATGTATGTATGTATGTATGTATGTATGTATGTATGTATGTATGTATGTATGTATGTATGTATGTATGTATGTATGTATGTATGTATGTATGTATGTATGTATGTATGTATGTATGTATGTATGTATGTATGTATGTATGTATGTATGTATGTATGTATGTATGTATGTATGTATGTATGTATGTATGTATGTATGTATGTATGTATGTATGTATGTATGTATGTATGTATGTATGTATGTATGTATGTTGTTCCCTCAACAAGTATCCGAAATAGTTGAATGGCTTTTGTTCAAAACCGATATTTAGATTTTAAACAACTATACCTCCAAATTGTTTATTTTATTTTTAACCTAGCCCTCTCATGTAGGTTAGTTTAATTATGAGTGTTTTTATTAATTGAAAATTATTCCAAAATGTATAATGATGTTGGTTAAAATTCATATATAAAATTTGGCATGCACAATAGCGCTGTACTATTAGTTTTGGGGAAAATATTCGTTGAAAGAATTTAATTGATGAGAAATATTTTTAAATTCTAAATATTTTGAAAACATCTCAAAGGATTTTGTCTAAAATATATGTCTGGGGATATATATGACAAGTAACACCGTATAGGCTACTTGTTTATAGAGTAAACACTCATTAATAGGTCAAACTCGGTACACTTTGCTCAGCTGGCAAATATGCAGTTGCAGATTTGGGGAAGGTATCAGTCTCGAATAATATTTTGTTTTACTCTAGTAGACCACCTTTAAAACGCCAGTCTATGTAGTCAGAAGATGTCATTTTTTAAGAGACTGAGTCAAATTTGACAGCTGCTATAATATACGTATACAATAAGTGACCTTTTGCTAAGGTTGGCTAAAATACATTCATTTTTTATTCACCCTTAAAAGGTTCTTCTACAAGCGACCTGTCTATAGAGTGTGACTAGATGTTTGCTCTTATCTATAAAGATGGAAGGGGTAGGGGGAAAGAGATACCTTGGTTTGGTTAAGTGTATGGGTGAAAGGGGGGTTGAAAGAGAAAGGTGATGTCTATAACGAGGTCATAAACTGCGTACATGGTGAGAGAGTCGTAAGTCGCGGACACCCTGTGAAGAGCAGGAATAAGATACAACACGATAGGTGGGCTGAGGAGCTAGGGAGAGAGGGGGTGAAACTTGGCGAGTTGTCCGTCCGTCTGTCTGTCTGTCACGGGACAGACGAGAGACTGTCAATCTTCGTGGACCTACCACTGAGTCCTCGAAGTTCCTCAGAAACATGATTTAAGTTAAGGGGGGGATTTCAAGGAATCGCGAATTGAGTTTAGCGTTATTTGCAGTTTTTATAACAAAATACAATTTTTGTTTGCCAATAAACTAAAATATTTCTTCTGAAGATACGTTTAGTACAAGTTTCTACACGTTATAATATCAACAGATCTTGAATTTCTGTATAGAAAAGCGGCATTTGATCAGAAACTTTTCAATTGGAGATAAAAAAAATCATTTTCAAATGCTCCCACGGCTATAGCACAAGGTGACCTGGTGGTCTAGGGGTAAGGTGTCAGACTTCTATGCTGATGGCCGGGGTTCAATCCTCGGTCCCGGCAAAGATTTATCTGATTACCAAACCCTTCCTTCACCTCTAACAAGACATCTTGTGAATGTGGGGAATGCCAGGCCTCCACCGTGGTTCGGATTCCACGTTAAACTGTAGGTCCTCCATTTCATCTCACAATCACCCTACCATTACATATTAGCGTAAGTGCGTATAACCCGAACGGGTAGTAAGACGCGGTGCTAATAATAATAATAATAATGACTATAGCACACTTTATAGACTTATTTAGATTAATTCAATTAGAAATATATACCAAACTTATATATTGAAGCATATTTTAATGTGTCGACCAAAATTATTTCTATTTAACTATAAAAATGAGGACCCTAACTTACGTTTATTTCCTCAAGATAATTTCAGATTGGTATAAGAGTTTATTTTCAATTTGCTCGCACGGAATTCCATATTATGTGTTACTGGTTGTGGCTGAGTAATAATAATAATAAATACTTTATAATAAAGCTATCGGATCACTGGTTAGATTCGAGGTACAGGCCTCTACAATAATTGACTAAATGTTGATGGATAAAACCATTTTATAGCTAGAAGTGGGTGCGTTTTATTAAATGTTTTATTTTAGGATAGTCTGTTGTTTATTAAGCCGTAGTGATAGGCCTAAAAATATAAATTTATTTGTTTTCATTAAGTGTACATATAAATTTTCTTTTTATAGTAATTTATTAGTGAGTAGGCCTATATTATCAGTGCACTTTTAAAAGTACTGTAAGTATTCTTAAATGGTGGCTGCTTAATCTGATAGCTCGTGATCTTAATTGATCATGCATTTGTTGCTGACGAGAACCTGACGTCCATAACAGACTCGGCCTTAAAACATGAGTGAAAAATGGGCCAGATCACGGGATGATTACAGGATAGCTCAGTGGTTAGAGCATTGTCGTACTAACTCAAAGATCACGAGTTAAATTCCCGTGTCCAGGTATAATTTTTCAATTTGAAGAATATTCTTGGATTTTTAAAATGAAATCCTGAACACAGGAATCAAATCCGGCACCTTTGTCTTAGCACACAAGTACTCTACCACTGAGCTATCCAAGATTCATCCAGTTTTCAGGGTCATTCTTCACTTGTGATTTAATCCAGATTATTATAAGTATATATATTTTTAATTACTACGTTCAACACCAAGGTTGTTAATGTCTTAATGTAAGGAAGATATATGAGTTAGGATTTTTATAGGTAGTGAACTCGCATTTACATTAAAATAGAGTGAGAAAACTGTGATCCATCACATATGGAAGGCAATCCTAAATTGATTCAGTTGAGATTCGAAACACGACCTCCCAATCATCGGCTATCAAGTCTACTGGGAGTCTGACAGCCAAGATCGAGTCACCACCAATGCAGATCCATACCTAATTTCTTCGTCACTGTCAAGCCAGACAGGATATGAACTTACCTTTTCTGTGTGTCAACCTAAAAAAAAACTATAACCAATAAATTAAATAAACAAATTAAAAGTGATTTGCCTATTAACAATGATGATGTCATTAATTGTGTTCCCAGGAAAGGGCCTAGTAATTTAGTTCGACCTTTTCTAAGAAACATTGTTACAAACCCTACAGCCTCCCAAAAAATAAATTAATATACTATCAATCAGTTCAAGTTACCAACCTACGTTAGTAACAACCAAACCTTGATACTAAGAAAACAATATTATTGTAAAAATAGTCAATCCGAGCAGCGTCAGTGACTTGTTGGGGTAATGTAAGGAATGCTGGGATGAGATTTAAGAAAGAAATATTCTTCTGGTAAGGACAATAATACAATTTTCTATGCGTGTGAGGAGATTTTTAAGCAGTTGAGTGTCATTTAGAGGAATACTTTTATTTTACCCCGGTCCCTGAGCTTGTGATGACACATTTCCCACCACCTTACAATTTTTCCAAGTCCAAATAAATATTAAATTACCTAGACAACTATAAATATGGAATGTTCAATAACAAAATAAAAAGACAAACGTTCTTCCATTCAAGTGGTCAAGATGGCTATAAACACTTTTCGTTGTATAGTGTAGTGGAAGTTTTTCTATGTATAGTAAAACAGTATTGGCCAAAGAACATTTCATTTATGGTGACCTGGTGGTATAGGGGTAAGGTGTCGGACTTCTATGCTGGGGTCCGGAGTTCAATCCTCGGTCCCGGCAAAAATTTATCTGATTGCCAAACCCTTCTTTCACCTCTGACAAGACGTGTATTAATCACAACTTGTGAATGTGTGGAATGCCAGGCCTCCACCGTGGTTCGGATTCCACGTTAAACTGTAGGTCCTCCATTTCATCTCACAATCACCTTACCATTACACATTAACGTAAGTGCGTATAACCCGAACGGGTAGTAAGACCCGGTGCTAATAATAAACACTCGATTTATTTTACAGTTGTCAAAATTGTCACCACCTATCTAAAGAAAAAGCATCAAAACACATACGACTAGCCCGCATTTGGGGTCCCACAGTCTATGACTCCATTCTCGCAGTTGAATGACTCACCAGGAATGTGGAAATAATAACCTTTTGGATGTATTTAGGGTAATTTATCATTAATTGCTTCCCACTGTCACTTCACGTAAAAGCAGACACGTTTTCTCAAAATTCTATCTCGCTCCTCCCTACCTACTTCTTTAGTGCAGATAACGTCAAGATAATCTAGTCTTGTTTCTGGTAATTGAGTCAAGATAATCTAGTCTTGTTTCTGGTAATTGAGTCAAGATAATCTAGTCTGGTTGCTGGTAATTGAGTAAAGATAATCTAGTCTTGTTGCTGGTAATTGAGTCAAGATAATTTAGTCTTGTTGCTGGTAATTGAGTTAGGATAATCTAGTATTGTTGCTGGTAATTGATTTAAGATAATATAAGCTTGTTGCTGATAATTGAGTTAATATAATCTAGTCGTGTTGCTGGTAATTGAGTTAAGATAATATAAGCTTGTTGCTGATAATTGAGTTAAAATAATCTAGTCTTTTTGCTTGTAATTGAATCAAGATAATCTAGTCTTTTTGCTGGTAATTGAATCAAGATAATATAGTCTTGTTGCTGGTAATTGAGTGTCAAAGGTCCAGTCGGGTGTACTAAGATAATTTTTTCTTAAATTAGTTTACCCACTCTACATCCACTTAAATGTGGGTACATCTCCTCTCAATTCTACCTTTCATCTTCATCCTTTGAGTCAATTTTTCAAATGGTAGACGCTTTGGTCGAGGCTCAAGACTATTATTTTGAGTATGTATGATATTTAACAAGAACTTTCTAAACAAACATATTATATTAGCTTATTATTAGCATATTATATGGCCTGTGAATCAAATGAACCCAGTTCAATATATCAGAGAATTTTACATCCAGCCTTAGAACCCATATATGCTCTAAGTTAACAACTTACTCAAAGGAATAAGTATTAAGAGGATAAATTAGAGTAAATACACCTTTGTTGGTGTGAAGAGAGAAATGTAAGACATGATGATTAATAAAATATGACTCCCATTATCCTCCAGTGCACTTGACCGAAATTCCAACGTAGACCACTAAATCACAGGCAATCCAGTTTATTTCAAGCCTGATGCCTTATACCCCGTGACCACATATGTTGGAAGAACCACTTGCTATTTAACAGTGGCTTACTATACGTGTAATCATCCACTCTTACCACTTAGCTACGTGGGCTATTGTGTTAATAGTAAGGGTAGTGGCTTAAAATATACTAGTTCTTAAGTTGTTTTCCCCTTTCTAGATAACTTATGTTAAATTCCAAATGTAAATGACGTTAGCCCTGTGGTCTGAAGTTTTAGACTCGGATTTCACTTGGTTGTCGTTCTTGGGGAGAGAAGGACAGGGGGATACTTAAGTCCCGACCTGATACACTGGAGTGGTTTTCCACGTGTGAATTTTACTGTGATATCAAATACTCCACGTTATTTAAGGTACATTTCCTTCTCTAAGCTTCCCTTATCGGTCCAATATTTTTATATTAAGTCATTAATAATGCAATTAATTAACGTCTAACCTAAATTTAATTTGGCGAAAGATTACACTCAAATACAACGGAACAATGCATAAATACTTATATTGAATTGAATAATTTTCCCCCCAATGGTGTGTTACGTCATCATAAAAGATAAGAGTGAGCTGGAGGGGAAAGTGAGATCAGAGTGGCCAGCATCAATACTACTACAACAACTACTACTACTACTACTACTACTACTACTACTACTACTAATAATAATAATAATAATAATAATAATAATAATAATAATAATAATAATAATAATAATAATTAATACTTAGCACCGCGTCTCACTACCCATTCGGGTTATACGCTTATGTACTTTGTACACTTAGGCCTATATGTTAGGAATTGAGAAGGTCGAATAAAGAGGAAGTGAACCCGCATTTGCGTGGAGGGAGAGTGTAAAACCATTGAGGAAAAACCATCCCCAGTTAACCCAAGTGAGATTCGAACCTGGATCTCCCCGCCCTCAGCAGTCTAGCTCAACATGAATCTATCATGTTAGCTAACTACGCCACTGTGGCGGGACATCAATATTAAATAAGCGAAATGTTGGACCTGCGAATTAGCAACACCTCTCTCTCTCTCTCTCTCTCTCTCTCTCTCTCTCTCTCACACACACACACACACACACACACACACACACACACACACACACACACACGCACACACGCACACACACACACACACGCACACGCACACACACACACACGTAAAGCAAGCTCTAATTAAAAGAGTGGCTGGACACAGGTGGAACAAATAAAGTTTTGTATTCCAAGCACAGCGTGGCGCGAACTGGTCATATCGTACTCTACGAGAAGTGATGGAATTTAATTACTTTTCTTTTTCGTCACGGCTTGGTACCCACTCGGGCTTTACGCAAACATTAATTACACTAGTAGGATAAGGATTAGGAAGGTATAATATTAAAGGAACTGTACCAGAATTGTCGCGGAGGAAGGTAAGGAGATCAGACAGGAAAACATCCTCTTTAGATCAGACCAGACTTCCAAACTCTATTTCCCCGTCCCCGGTAGTCCAGTCTATCACGAGGATGACGAGTTACAGAATGCAGTCAAAGATGCAGGCTGGAAACATGTTTAATAAGAGCTTTGTTTTGAAGGAACATTTGGTAAATAAGATTGGACAAATTTCGGATGTCTTAAGAAGAATCCTTAACCTCCTGCTCTATCTATGGGGGTGCCTAACTGAAGAAAAAAAAATCTTCAACGCAAACATTTATTTCGAGAAAAGTAATTCCGAGGCCTCAAAGAAACTAAAAACAATTCTATTTTGTATTTTAATATTCTGTTGTGACCCTGTTTAAAAAGAGACTTTAATTATTTGTGGTAGGTTGTATCTACCTAAAAACATCAATGTAAAAGGGTTTGACAAGCCCACTCGTAATATATACCCCCCCAAACAACACTATCTAAAAATTCGTACCTTATAGGAACCCCTGACAAGAAAATATAACAAAAAACATACATATATAAAACAAATTACCTACAACAAACATTTTGTTGCTGATATTAAATGTATGCTAAACATTTTAAGAATACGAAATAAGTGATATCAGAAATACTTCACATGCACAAAGTTATTCACATTTAAAAGAAATATTTAATCACTAATCCAGAACAACACAAACAAACATCAATTACGCACATACAATAATAACAGACATATTATACCAAATAAAATTACGATTGCTGTTTTATTTTAATCACGTAGGCCTACATGAAATACTTTACAAATACAAACTGATAGATTTTGTTGTATTTAATTTGTTGGGGCTCCCATGAAGTACGAAATTTTAGTTAGTTTTGTTTAGATGGTATATACTGCGAGTGAATTGGTTTATCCCTCTTACATTCCTTATGGTTTTTGGGAGATATTACTATTTATTGTTAGTAGATTGAATATAAAAAACTTCTTCTAAACATATATAGGTGTGTATGCTTCATTAGCAGAATCTCACCTGTGAGAGATTGAATGAAGTGAAAATAATGAAATGTTTGGCGATTCTTCTTCTCTTTATTTCTCCCATAGCGAGCCCTCCGAGAACTCTCGTTGGCAGAACGTCTCGATCTAACGCACTTTACTCAAGCATCAATACACGGCCATCAACCCTCAAGATCGCTCTAAATGAGTTAATTTAAACTTTAATACATGTATATTTCATAATTATATAACTTAAAATGTTTTAATATATATTGACACCTTTCCCCCCATTATGGAGTGAGCCATATTTTTTTTAATAACAAACCACTTCTTGATTGATGGAAGATCTCTGGATGACTGCAAGCATCTCATCGCTCCGTTAGGCAGCCCTCTTAAGTTACTCGTACTATTAACAGTTAACATATAGTGTACAATGATTTACTACGTATCCAGGATATCCGTATATTTACACTAGTAGTGATTGAAAGAGCAAGAAAAGATTCTAGATAAAAGGTGCCCGCGTTAGTTTAGCTGAACAGTAAAAAACAATTTATAAAAAACACCCTTAGTACACCTGACAGGGATTCAAACCTCGATCTCCCATTCATTTGCGAGATAAATCGAGGTTACCGCTTTTGCCCACCTGCCAACCTACACAGGTCGGTATTATATATATACTGTACAGTATATATACTTTATATTTAAAAACATGAATAAATGAAACCTTTGTCAGGTGGCTGCATTTATTTAATGTCTGGCCTTTTGGTAAAGATAGCATTTTTGACATATTAATCAATCACCTCTTTTTTTTGCTGTATGCAAATAGAGTGGTAGTCACCACGTATAAATTAAAAAGTTCTTCTTTCCTAGTAAAAAAATAAATGAATTTCCATTGATTACTTGGCCATTCTTTTAATAAGGCACTTCTGTAAACTATTTTATGAAGAAGCTACCGAAGTGAATAATTTGACTTCTCACTTATTTCATCTTTTCTGAATACTTTTAGATTAATTATTTATTAGCGTTTGAGACCTGATAAAAACATCCTCCTTATCCTATGAAATACTCGTTTCACATCTGATTTCAACATGAAGTCTTCCATCTGAATCCGAGGCCATGACGATCCTAACAGGGGTTTGAACAGCACTTTAAACAAACGTCTTAACAATCTCACCTGCATCACATTCAGAAGTGTGTGTTAAAATGAAATGCAACCGTTTGATTGAATAAAAAACTGCTCATTACATTATGGACTGTAAAAAAAATTCTTAAGACTTAACATAATAAATTTATTAATTTAATATACAATAATAATAATAATTATTATATGAACAATTTAGTCTCGATTGTTCGAATTTTCATATATTTCGATATAGCAATGTGTTCTGCACACAACGTGTTGCATAGCAACTATTTAAGTGTTTATGATGAAGCTAAAGGAAATTATGTGGAAAAGTTGACATTTAATGTAGGACCCAATCTTGAATGTGATATTTTCGTTAAAACAGAAATTCAAGAAAGAAAATTCAAGAATGAAATAATTAAGAAAACATTTTATTTTTGTAAGCTATTCAATTCAGCTTGAGTTTTCGATAGTTTGAATTGTTCGACACCTTAGCTCAGTTGGTAGCTATTGAGCTAAGGGGTAGGGGGTTAGATTTCTGGCACGGCCCAAAAAAATATAATTGGTGAAATGTGGGTTTTCCCTTTCACAGTGATGAATTAACTGCTGGAGACTGGATGTTGTGTCAATTCTAGATTTAAGCTAGTTTATAAGTCATGTGCTGATATAATCAGTCGGATGCTGAAGTAATCAATCGGTTCAGAACGTGAACATTAATTAATTCAATAAAATAAATCATGGTTTGAGCTAGGCCTTCTAGGAGTATCCTTCAGAAAACTTCTGATAATATGAAAATATATTTTAGAAAACTGTGCCGTGTCTCTGCAGAATAATTCGAACCCATGGCATTAGTTTAAACGCACACGCACCAATAGTTATCAACCTAGCTATTTGGAGACCCACACGTTTAAGGCATTCCTACATACAAACCAAAGTTCCAGGGTTCAAGTCTAGGTACTGTAATATACTGTACATTATTAAAATACATGGTTTCAGATTTCTGGATGAACTGTAGACTAATATTATGTTTATTTACTAAAGTAAATAAGATGTCATTAGTAGGGTCTAGTGGAAGAGGTTAGTGATGAAAGAGTTACTAGTGAATTTATAAGGAGTTATATTAATAATATGTATATAAAGACAAACGAAAGTACGTTAGCAACAAGGATTTCAGCTCGTCTATAACACCAAAACAAATTATCGTTGCGACAAGGATTTCAACTCGTCTATGACGCCAAAACAAATATTCGTAGCGTCTAGGACTTAAAATCGTCTTTACGCCAAAACAAATGTTAACAGTGACAAGAAATTTAGCTCGTCTATTGAGCCAAAGCAAATGTTCGTAGCGCCTAGGACTTTAACTCGTCTATGACGCCAAAACAAATGTTTGTAGCGACAAGGATTTCAACTTGTTTATTACTTCAAAGCAAATGGTTTGCCTTTACTGGAAGATATTCACAGCATTATCTTTTAGCAAAATCATTGAAATTTAATTTGAGCCTTTTAATAACCATGGACTGTACCAGGGACTCTAGTGTCTTAGGACAGTTAAGGGGAGGGTATCTGTCTTGCAATAAAGCCCAGGTATACCAGTCACTAAATAGTGGTTCGTTTAATAAAATGTCCTTATTTCAATCCGGTTTATCTATCAAACAGATTTTAAAGTTATTATATATATCAATGATACTCGTGGTGGTTAAAAATGTAAAGAAAGCAATTACAAGATTCTTGAAGCACTTTCTCACCTACGATATAACGATAAATTTTAAATGTAAATTTTAGGTAAATTAGTATGAAGTTGAAACAATATTGAGTGAACTTAATTATAATTATGGTTTTTATGTTGACTGCAAAGCAAGTTTAAGTACTAAAGTATTAAAAAGAATTTACAGTTATCTCCGAATCACTTGCACAATGTAGCCCACCAGTATTCAAATGAAATTCTCTAAATTCTGAACTTACCTGCTTCTATATTATGTGTGTGTATACCTACTTGACACGAGGGTTGGCTGGATCCTAAACAGTTCCACCGTTAGCTATAAGACCTAGTTAACTCTGAAGAGGCTAACTAGGGAAATAAAGAAGAGAGGTAGTTTCCCGTTGCTTTCCTCACAGATCCAGAAGGTACTATTGCACATCAGTCTGAAAAGGCATTAACTGACCCTACAAGCGACACCTTCACTCCAGTCATCACAGGGACTGGCTGGATATTGAATGTTATTACGAGTATCGTTCATACCTCTGACACTTACTTTGTCAGAGCCATAAATGAGGCTGAGACAAATCAATTAAAGTAACAGCTGGCTCTAGAATATACAATGCACCATAAACACTATATCTGATTAGAAATGGAACTAATTAAAATTAATCAAAAGAAAATGTGACTAATTTAGGAGCTCATCCTTAATATTTAATTTTTTATATATGTTTTCACGAATAAATAAAAAATGTAGGAATATTTTTATATGTAAATAACTTACTATGAATAGTTTTATTAAAGGAATCTGGAGTAGGCCCATTTACAGCATTTCATAAATAAATCCAAATTATAGCAAGTATTATGTAAATAATTCGAAGTATTTATAGTTTCATATAAAATAAATTAAAAATATTTATGTTAATGTCGTTTTTGACTTGAGCTATTAGAAGTTTAAACAAAAATAAGTCTTATGGTAACTAACATTTTATATTCAAAATATGCCAATTAAATCAAATCCAAACGTCGAATAGAAATTTAGAGTTTTACTATAAAGGCCTTTACGGCACAGAATGCTAAAATGGTTTATTGCATCACAAATATTACATTTAAAATTCCAGTTTGATCATAAATCCTTCTTAGTATAGGCTAGAGCATCTAATTCCATTACTTACGATTTCTAACAAATTATCTAACAATTAAGTTTAACTTTCACGCTTCACTATTATCAAGTTTTTTTTAACAGGACAGTTTTATTTCATCAACAACAAATAATAATATTCAAATCTTGTATTTATTTTTAACAAAAACATAGCTTATATATTATCTTTTCCCCCTTTAAATGTCGTTTTATTTCTTATTCAACCAGTAAAAATGTCTCGCATCAATGAAAACCTCGGCCCACCCAATTCAAAGAATACTTGTAATTTACCTCAAATGGGGCGGGGTCGGGGAGGGAGGAGAGGTCAGGGAAACGTGGTATAGCTCTGCCACTGACTTGTACTACACCCACTTTTTGTAAATACATATTTTTTTAATTTATCCCTCACCCCTTTTTCCCAATGATTAGGCCACCTATTTTTCAACCCTCCTCAACCAAACCCCTTCCCCCTCCCACCTCATCTGACAGATGCATCGAGCCGCCGGTACTGGGGGCCCTAACAGAGGAAGACACCCGGCGGGGGGCCTTGACCCCCCCTTCTCAAAACACCAGGGGGGCACCGCCGAGTCTTGACAGATCGTAATTAATGGACAGGTTGCATGTGCCTATGTGGCTTGATTTCAACCCTCTCTCTTCCTCCCCTTTCCCCCTTTTCTTGCTCATGCCTTCTAAAATAACCTTTATATTCCCATTCTTATTATTATCATCAAGCATGGAACGAAGGGAGAAGAAGAAAATGTCATTAACGGGGCTTGTAGAGGACCATAGTAAGGTTGACCCTTAAAAAAACATTACGTGACTCTAATATTGGATGTAAAAATGGCTGTACAAAAGAAATGTTAGTGGTTTGCTATAATTAAATTTTAAGTACTTGTTTAGTACTTAAAGTTTTATCATTCATAGCCGTGACGCGTTGAGTTTGAACTAATTTATGTTTTAAAGTACTTTTGATTACAAGATTATGTAACGTTACCTTTAGGTAATTTGACCACTTTAAAACAACAAACGTACAATTTTATAAACCAAAATTCCCAGTGGAAAAAAAAAATCACCAACAATTTTAAAACAACCAAATTTTCTAAACCTGATACACAAGGCTATGAAATTAAATAGTTGAATCATTCTCAAGATAAAAACGTTAAAGTGTCCTATAACCTTTATTATTATAATTTATTCGTCCTTGGTTTACATGTGCCTCTGTCGTCAATAATCCGGGGGAAGAGGGAAGGATGTATAATCATATATTCATAAATGTAAATTAAGAAGAGAGTATACGCTTAAATAATATACAAGATTAACAGGTTATTAAAAAGAACTTTCAGCTGTGACGTAGCGCGTGCACACACACACACACACACACACACACACACAAACACACATACACACTCACAAAGTGTCATCAACAGACTACAGGACCCTATTAGCTAATAGAGCTACTAGGCTGGAAAGGAAACGGTAATAAAGGACGCCACGTGCTATATAGCTAATTAAGACACGCGCACTTAGCATCTTGCCTCTACTCACTTTGATACAGTTTCTAATAAACATGGCGTTTAACACCGCCCAGTATTCACGAGGCAGGGGAAATACAAATCACTTTATGATAACGAGACGTCCACTAAACTAAGAGGTCTCTTGTGACGATTACCTACGGAGACTTTGAGAGATTGAATTCCTGTTAGGTGGAGGGAAAAAAACTTCCTCGTCCAACCGTAAACAAACTGAAAGTGATTCCAGACGCAAATCACCCTCATCGCGTGTTCAGAGTCTGAAAACTATACAATGGAAGAAATCTATATCGCTTGTTTGTACTGTACATTTAAATGTACTGTACCTCGAATGATATTTATTTCTTACAAATGTTCCAGAAAGCTCGGTACTCGCCCTCTATTGTTCTTCCATTCTCACTTCCGAGGAAGACTCAGCCAATCCAGAGCAAGAGAGAGATATCAAAGTGTTGCAATACCCCGAAATATCTCACAGCCCAGAAATAAAGGTAAGATAATATTTCATTTTGAATATCATCACTTATTATACTTACTATAAATTAAATGTACAGAGATGGCAAATAAAATGATCTCATTGCATCGTTAACTGCCTCAAATATTTTCTAATGGGTTAATATAAACATATCTATAGCCTACTCCGTTTTCCCTCAATGATAGTAGTCTTACCTTGACTGATTACACTATGACCCTATCTTATAAGCTGTACCATAGTGTAAACTAGAGGTCAGCAACAATTTTTGGGCTTCAATCAACTTTTACACTTATCAAAGGTCTCGTACTCACGCTTCATTTCTCCACTCTACTTTTAATTATTTTCATTTATTTTCTCTCGACATCTCGGAGAGAAAATATTGTGATCATAAAAAAATTGAACTCAAGATTTTGATAAATGTCGACGTTTCATGACCCCCTGAAACCAAAAGGTTGTTTTTGCAATGCTGTATATCTGTCTATCTGTACCTCGGACTAGAGCCTAAACTATTTTACCGATTGGGCTAAGACTTGATAACTGGGTTTTTATAAGTATCCCGAGGGTTTTTTGGAATTAGCTCTCCAAACCTAAAATTAAGGGTAGTTTACTGAAGGGCAAAAAGAGAACAAATCGATTTTCTCAAATTTCGCTCTATTGATTTTGATTAAATTTTATATTTAGACTCTGTTTATCATTATAAACAAGATGGAAATTCTCATTTTGTCATTAAAATGACTTCGAGGGTACTTTATATTAATTTTCATAATTTCTCTGCAAATATTTGAGATACGAAATAACTTATCATTTTTAAAATTGTAGTATTTTAAGGATAAATATATTTTATAATGATATATATATATATATTTATGTAACCAACAATTTCTGAGCTATGAACAAATAAGAATACTTTTTGTTTCAGATTTTTGAAAATTATTTTGATTCTTATGCTCTTTGGCGTACAAAAATATTTCTCTTTTTTCAATCTTTCTGTGTTCCTAGTTCTTAAGGCCATAGAGTATGTAACAATGTACATTATTTCACTATGGTCTTTGGTGTAATATTTCTACAACAATGTATAGACCCAATAAAAATAAAAATATATTTCGTTTCCCAGATCTTACGAGTTCTAGGAAATGTCTATTTTAAGAAAAAAGCTGGAGCAATTCTGCACGGTGCCCTTTATCATTTATTTCTATTCATATCTTATTTATTCCTTCAGTTCAATATTCCCTACAATACTTATGTCCCTGCCCTTATAGAAATACATAAACTAAATGAAATGTACACTCCGTTTACCCTGAAAGGTAGCAGACTTACCTTGACGCATTACACTATGGCCCTAACTAATAAGCTGTACCATAGTGGGATAGTGCAAGGTAAGCTTGTCTTTTCATGACAGTGCAGTTTTCTTACGTAATTGACTGAAAATTGCTCTGTGACTGACTGGTTTCCAACACTTGGTCTAACCAGTTATGAGCTTGCTGGCTTTCAAGTCAAACGAAGTGTACGTATTATTAGAATCCAAGCAAACACTAATAATGTTTTATTTTTTCCCCTTCTGACCATTGTTTTGCAGCGTAGCCAAAAATTGTTGATCTCAAGTTAAAGGCCAGGTGTATCCCTACTTAGAACTATTGAGACTTTTATATTATTATGCATGAACTGTCGAATATTTGCACTCTGTGTTTTTTTTACTATATTATTATTATTAGCACCGCGTCTTACTACCCGTTCGGGTTATACGCACTTACGCTAATGTGTAGAGGTAGGGTGATTGTGAGATGAAATGAAGGACCTACAGTTTAACGTGGAATCCGAACCACTGTGGCGGCCTGTTTTTTTACTATAGATTGTTAGTTTGTACGCAGTCAATAATAGCAACTCTTAATTGATTGCACATCTACTTACCAGAATAAGGGCTCTAGGTTCGATTATTTGCATGACCAGTGGATTTTTAATAATCTATCAAAATGTGGTGTAGCCTTTTACAAAGATTAATTATTGATAACTGTAAGAATTCGAATTATGTTGATCAAGAACTAAGCTTATTTTTAGTTTGTGTGTTAATTTGATCGGTTGGTTCAGAAAGTGAACTCAAATTTGGAAATAAAATATTAGGCATCTAATGATATTGTGTTGATATTGGTGAGAACAATCTAAAACTTCAGGGACCCGCTTGAGTGGCCACGTGGTCTAACGCGCTAATCTCGTTTTGGACTAGACTGCTGAAGACGGGGAGATCGGGGTTCAATCAGGGGTTTTCACTCTCCGTCCACATGAATGCTAGCTTATTGCCTTCCTAATCACCAACCCATTAGTGTAATTAGTACATAGGAGTATAACCAGAACGGGCTGTAAAACGTGGTGTAAAAAACACTAAACGGTGACCTTAGCAGCATAACCTACACCAATGTATGGAGGATTGCAGGAAGTCAGGGGCTTATTGAGCACTATGGCATCGACTGAGTTAAAATACATAATGCCAAAAGTAGAAATTTATAGTATTTTGATTTTAATTTTGACAGAGAAAATCTATATATATAGTATAAGAAATTACACACTGAATCACATTAATTATAATTTTAGTCTTGTAAAATTTCAATGTGGGTGGGCGTATACGTACTGACAAAATCGTTATCTGTGCCTGCACCGACATGACACCGGTGGTGGTTGCTGTAAACACACACACACACACACACACTGACAAGATTGCTGTCGGTGCTTGAGAGGCGTGAATTTACGTGAGGTATGCTAAGAAATCAACATGGCACCCGTGCGAAATAGGTTTCTTTTGTTATGTTCACTTCATCCCCATGAGAAACAACGTCAAAAATGGGGAGAAAAAAGAGAATTTTTGGAGTATTCTATAGTTTGTATCCCACAAGCGCACTCTGTTCTTCACTAATTCAATCGAAGTCATACTTAGGCCTGCTAGACATTTTATCCAACAACTATAGGCTATGTGCGTCAGTACTGGTGGCGCGACTTGTGATGACTTCGTAAGTTCTTGCAGGGAAAATCCAAGCGACATAATGTTTACCGCGATCAAATACTCAAAAATCCTATAACATAACTCTCCGTTGCTCGTAAACTACTTGGACAATCACTGTAGGTTTTTTTTTTCAGAATTTGTTATAAAAACCTTAAAAGACATTAGGATATTTTTAAAATCCCCATATCCCAATTGGTTTGCTTTGAAAAATTTGTTTTCTAATGAAAGAACTATAATGAGGTTTTTAGTGCAGACATATTTTCACTCTGCGTAAAATATATATGGGTAGTATAATTGTATGAAATGATAATCATGAAATGAATTTTATTTTTATATAAGATTCATTCCTCTAGCTCCAATACTTTTCACAGTTTGATGTGTTTAGTTACGAGCTCTTTACGCGCGCCAGGTTTTAGATAAACTGAAGATTGTTAGATAGACCGGTCCGTCATTCCGTTCGGTCACTGATTGACTATTGTGTTTGAAGGGAGGCTGGACATTATAATATTGATTTAATAATATACGTTACAATAATAGTTGGTTTGTCTAATATAACGCACTACATCTCTTTCAACTTTTTTAGTTCTTTTTTATTGATAATATTTAATGTGCACTTTTTGAACACACTTATGATATCAGCACACGAGTCATAAAATAAATTAATACAGTGCTATAAAATTCTCAACATCCAGTTCCTAGGCTGACAATTTACCAAAGATTAATATATAGGATGTCAGGAATCGAACCCGGTCCCTTAACACAGAAGGTACACGTATTAATGGTCGAGCTGAATTATTGTCGTACAAAGTGGACCACTATTATTATAAATTTAAGATTTACCTACTCACTAATTTACAATAAGGTAGAATATGTTATAAATAGAGTGCATAACCAAAATTAATTTAAAGTATTTAAAATAATAATAATTAAGAATCAATGAGCCAAAGATATTATTTATGCTTTTAGTGAGGACTACTCCCAATTACACCTGGACACGGGATTTGAACCCGGGGACTTCAGTTTAGTATGCCAATGCTCTAACCACTATCCAGAAATCGTCCCGTACTTAAGGTCATTCTCCACTCATCTTTTAAGGCAGAGTCTATGATGGACGTGTGTAAATCGTCGGCGACAAATGTGTAATTTTATTAAGATCACGAGCTATCCATTACAATTATAATGATTGTACAAGTGGCTGCAATAAGCCAACTACCGAGTCGATCTGTTATCTGATAGCTCGTGATCTTAATAAAATCACACATTTGTAGCCGACCATTTCCGCACGTCCATTATTGACTCTGCCTTAAAATATGAGTGAAGAATGACCGTGGGCAGGGGATGATTCCTGGATAGTTCAGTGGTTAGAGAACTGGAGTACTAAGCGAAGGGTCTTGGGTTCAATTCCCGTGTCCAGGTATCTTTTTAAATTTAAGAATATAATAATTCTTATAAAGCTAGAAATAGTTGATCAGGAAAAATAAATTTAGGAATGGAATGACGGGTCGGTCTTTCTGACAATCTTCAGCTTATCGAAAAGCTGGCGCGCGTGAATAGCTTGTAGCTAAACATATCAAACGGTGGAAATTATTTGTCTTAGAGGGATGAATATTATATCAAAATAAAATTCAGTGCATGATTATCATTTCGTACAATTATACTACCTATCCATCTCAATTATGAAAAAACTTTTACGGAGAGTGAAAATATGTCTGCACTAAAAACCTCATTATATTTCTTTCATTAGAAAACAATTTTTTCAAAGCAAACTAATTGAAATATGGGTATTTTAATAGTATCCTCATGTCTTCTAAGGTTTTTTTTATAACAAATTCTGAAAAAACAACTGTGATTGTCCAAGTAGTTTACGAGAAACGGTGAGTTATGTTTCAGGATTTTCGAGTATTTGATCGCGGTAAACATGATGTCGCTTGGTTTTACCCTGCAAGAACTTAAATATGTGGCCGTCTTTCGCGTTCGTGTCGTGAATTCAAATATCGTCTGCAATTTGCACGGTGCCTATACTACACAACTAAAATCTCCAAAGAAGTAATTTAAGCGCCAGCACCTGTACTATCGAAAGACAGAACCATGTAGAGAAGAGTGCGCACATGATCTGCGCACCTGTATCGGTGTATTTATAGAGCGGCCCATCGGCATCGAGAGCTGTGACTTAACGTATTTTCTTCTATTGCCTTATTTCTATTTTTTTAGTTGATTTTTTTTTCAGCATAAAAACTCAATCGTATCCGAGTGACTTTGCAATCGCTAAGCTGTAACTCGACGTATTCCTCCCTATCTCCTGATATTTATAAGGACATCCGGACATGACAGACAGTCGCTGGCAGACAATTTCGTGGAAGGACACCGCACACGACCGACAGTCTGTCAGACGTTTGAGGCCGACAACTAGTGGCCGCACTCGCAATCGACCACCGCAGTTTCATAATTTGTTCAAGCATCTACTTTCCTACTAAGAGAAAATGTTCAATTTCTATCGACTCATTAAATGTTTAGGTTGGGGAAATAAATAAAGAAAACCTACGTGAATATAACTTACTGGACTCCCCAAACTGTCAGTTTACACATGTGTGGCTGTGAGTGCACCTCGTACACTGTTGAAAAAATATAGGTCAGATTTATTTGTTCGGGTGCTTGTCCAAACTTGAATACGAGATTCCCATTCAACCGGCGACAATCGGGTCTGTATGAAGTCGGTTCAAAAATAAAAATATGTCACATCTTTTTTGTTGGTCCATCTCTTTAGTTTGACATATGTGGAGCCCCATTTAAATCTATAGTGAACATTTCGACCGATCAAATTGTCTGCCACCGACCTTCTGTCTTGTGCGGTCGCCCTTACTAAGTCTGTATTTTTTCTGCATACTATGCTAACGTATGTGAGTGGCGCTGCAGTCGGTAAGCTGTGACTTAACGTGTTCTTTACTATCTTCTTATTACTACGACTCTCGGGGCTTTTTTCGCAATCAATTTTACGTAGCTGTGTTATCACTTTTAATTATTGGTAGCCCACTCTATAGGCCAATTAATATAATATTATATCATTTTATTATAATATTTAGATATATTAATATTAATATTAATATTTAACACCGCGTCTTACTACCCGTTCGGGTTATACGCTTTAAGTACTAACTACGCTAATTGATTAGGAATTGGGAATGTTGAATTAGAGGAAGTGAACCCGAATTTGCGTGGAGGGAGAGTGGAAAACCATTTAGGAAAAACCACCCCCAGTTCACCCGACCGAGATTCGAACCTCGATCTCCCCGTCCTCAGCAGTCGAGATTTAGATATAAATATGAATATAGATTAGTAATTAGATTGTGATAAAATATAAAATAATTACAGTAGTAAATATTCACATTACTTTAATAACTTGTCTTTCAAATAAATTTATATTAGTTTGTTGGTTATTAATTAGTATTTATATGAAATAAATAACTATAACTATTGATGTAGATCTGAAATTAATAATAGATGATTATAATATTTGAAGAATATCTTTTTTATTTCACAAACTTTATTATAGCTATAATTGAATATATATCATAGTAAATATTATTTTTAAATGACATTCTTAACTTAATATATCAATTTATAAATACTGTATATATTAAATATATATATTTTAATATTCACTAACTTTGTTATATAATTGAACATGTATAGTAAAATATTATTTTTAAATGGCATTCTTAACTAAATATATATGTACATATAAAACAGAGGTCAGCATTTGTGTTTGTCCATAAAAAGGTTAACCAGCCCTAGATGTGTTAGAACACTGAAATTTGGCAGTATGTTTGGGGGAGTTCCTCATATATCCAGAAAAGTGTCCAAATGAGAAATTTCAAAATGGAGCATCGGGAATTAGGGGATAATGGGTGGTCTAAATATAAAAAAAGCCTATCAGAGAAGGTAGATGATTGAAATTTGACAGGTAGGTAGTATGTTTAACAAACAGGTCTTAAAAATTTGAAATTTAAAAGTTGAAGTGGAAGAAAACTAATATAAAAATCTAGTTACAAGCGTGGTATAAAACTTAAGATTGGCAGAAAGGTTGAGGGGCTACATAAACCAAAGGAAGGCGGAATTTTAGAATTTTGATTATATTTACTCATTTTACCCTGTTTACCATTTTTACCCACTCATTCTATTTTACAAATTTTAACTTTTTAACTTACCATTTTAAAAATTTTATTAGATTTCTACTGTTTACTTTGTTTACCCTTAATGCCCTTTTTGCACTTTTTACACCTATTTACCTTTTTTAAAAATTAAACCTTTCTATCATAAAAAAAATCCTGGGATTGGCCGGGTAACTAATGTAAAAAGGAGTAAAAAGCGATAAAGAACAAAAAGACCAAAAAGGTTAGAAAGTAAAACCTATCACAAATGGCAATAAGAACAAAAGAACAAGAATTACAAAAGGTACAAAAATCTCAAAAATGGCAAAAAAGGGCAAAGGGGGCACAGTAAGTCAAAAATGGTAAAAAGAGCGGAAAAGGTAAAAATGGTAAGAGTAAAAAGTAAAAATCATAAAAATAAAAAATAAACAGGTTAAAAGGGTTAAAAAAAATTAAACTTGTAAGAGAATTTTAAAGATCGTTAAAATGTCTAAAAATGGTCAAAAGTGTAAAAAGAGTAAAATTAACGTCTAAAAGGGTAAGCATAGTAAAATGTGCTAAAAGGGTAAAATCTGAAGAAAAAATAAGTTTTAAAGGGGTAAATACGGTAAAAAGATTAAAAATGACCAAAGTTAAAAGTTCAAATTGGGTATTTTTAATAATTAGTATAAGAAAGTAAAAAATGTAAAAGGTGAAAAAAGTACAGAAATAACAAAATGGATTAATGGATAAGAAGGCTAAACGGGTTAGAAAAAAGTTAAACGGGATGAATGGGATAAAAACTACTCAAAATAATTTTAATTTCTTTAATTACAGCCCTTTAACAACCAATTATTTATCTGGTGTCACTCTACTTTCTTTTTTATTAGTATCAACAGGTGAGAGTGTAGTGTGTATAAAGAAGTTATGAATTAAATTTCCAAAGAAATGTCAGCTTTAAAAACATGTTCTGATTACATTTTTATTTTGACACTGTGTATAAGCCAGCCTACTTTTTCGTTTTGTATCACAATATAAACCAATGAAGGATTAATATTTAAACATAATCTATGATTTAGTTACTATTCTCTGGGGTTTATTTTATATTCTAAATATAACAAAGTTACTCTATATATTCCACGTGTGAAGAATGAGTACACCAACTAGTTTATTTTATAAAAAAAACATTACCTAAATCCTTTTTTATTTTGTGCATCATGTCTCACTACTCGTTCGGGGTCTACGCATATTTACACTAGTGGGGTATGAATGAGAAAGCTAGAATATAGGGGAGATGTACCCAAATTTGCGTGGAGGGAGAGAGGTAAACCACAGACTAATGCTAGAGGGACACCTTAGATCACGCGACCACCAATACTGGTCTAACTTTATATATCACACCGGATTGGTCAAAATACACAGTATGTCGTAACATTTGAGCTTATTTTGGATAATAAAATGAGGGACTAGCCTTGTAGCTTGTGACTATCCTTGTATCTAGGTGACTATCCTTGTAGATGAGTGACTATCCTTGTAGCTAATTGACTATAATTGTAGCTTTATAATTATCCTTGTAGCTAAGTGATTATCTTTGTATCTAGGTGACTATCCTTGTAGATGAGTGACTAACCTTGTAGCTAAGTGACTATACTTGTAGCTTAATAATTATCCTTGTAGCTAAGTGATTATCCTTGCAGCTAAATAACTATCCTTGTAGCTAAGGGATTATCCTTGTATCTAGGTGACTATCCTTGTAGATGAGTGACTATCCTTGTAGCTAATTGACTATAATTGTATCTTTATAATTATCCTTGTAGCTAAGTGATTATCTTTGTATCTAGGTGACTATCCTTGTAGATGAGTGACTAACCTTGTAGCTAAGTGACTATACTTGTAGCTTAATAATTATCCTTGTAGCTAAGTGATTATCCTTGCAGCTAAATAACTATCCTTGTAGCTAAGGGATTATCCTTGTATCTAGGTGACTATCCTTGTAGATGAGTGACTATCCTTGTAGCTAATTGACTATAATTGTAGCTTTATAATTATCCTTGTAGCTAAGTGATTATCTTTGTATCTAGGTGACTATCCTTGTAGATGAGTGACTAACCTTGTAGCTAAGTGACTATACTTGTAGCTTAATAATTATCCTTGTAGCTAAGTGATTATCCTTGCAGCTAAATAACTATCCTTGTAGCTAAGGGATTATTCTTGTATCTAGGTGACTATCCTTGTAGATGAGTGACTATCCTTGTAGCTAATTGACAATACTTGTAGCTTTATAATTATCCTTGTAGCTAAGTGACTATCCTTGTAGCTAAATAACTATCCTTGTATCTAGGTGACTATCCTTGTAGCTGAGTAACTATCCTTGTAGCTAAGTGACTATACTTGTAGCTTTATAATTATCCTTGTAGCTAAGTGACTATCCTTGTAGCTAAATAACTATCCTTGTATCTAGGTTACTATCCTTGTAGCTGAGTAACTATCCTTGTAGCTAAGTGATTATACTTGTAGCTTTATAATTATCCTTGTAGCTAAGTGACTATCCTTGTAGCTAAATAACTATCCTTGTATCTAGGTGACTATCCTTGTAGCTAAGGGATTATCCTTGTATCTAGGTGACTATCCTTGTAGCTGAGTAACTATCCTTGTAACTGAGGGACTATCCTTGTAGATGAGTGACGATTCTTGTAGCTAAGTGACTATCCTTGTAGCTAAATAACTATCCTTGTATCTAGGTGACTATCCTTGTAGCTGAGTAACTATCCTTGTAGCTAAGTGACTATACTTGTAGCTTTATAATTATCCTTGTAGCTAAGTGACTATCCTTGTAGCTAAATAACTATCCTTGTATCTAGGTGACTATTCTTGTAGCTGAGTAACTATCCTTGTAGCTAAGTGACTATACTTGTAGCTTTATAATTATCCTTGTAGCTAAGTGACTATCCTTGTAGCTAAATAACTATCCTTGAATCTAGGTGACTATCCTTGTAGCTAAATAAATATCCTTGTATCTAGGTGACTATCCTTGTAGCTGAGTAACTATCCTTGTAACTGAGGGACTATCCTTGTAGATGAGTGACGATTCTTGTAGCTAAGTGACTATCTTTGTAGATGAGTAAATACAAACCTGGAACCCCTTTCTCGACTAAAATTGATGCTTAGTACGATACAAAATTTGCATTTGTGCTTATTCTTTTATCGAGTAAATATATGTTCGTTAGGGTGGTTGTAAGGTATTATGTGTAATTTATCTGGTTAAGTTAGTTTGAAATTAGTGAGATGGTTTAATTACAGTATGTTTAAAAGTGCACATTACTTATACTTACCCAAGTTAAGTTAGTTTTAAGTATTGTTCTGACTAAATCTGTGTTCTTAGAGCGCGTTCAATTCCATAATTGAGGGGAAAAAAAAGGGGAATGGATAGCAAGATAAAGTAAAAATAGGTAGGTAACCAAATTTTAAAAGTCAACAAGAAACATGGGTTTAAAAAAAGTATTTCCTATCTATTTTATATTTGGTAAAAAAAATAAAGAAACAAAACCCAACAGTTATTTTTCGTAGCAAACGTTATCAGAAAGGTTTTTCCACCAGAGAACCCTGTTGTCGTCGTCTCCTTGCACACATTTATCTTGTCCCTCCATCTTCTGCACTCCTTTTTTCTCAAACCTCCTCCCACTTCTTCTTGTTGCTGGTCTCCTTGGAGCTGCGCTCAGGTGCTGCCAGAGAGATAGCATCTTGAGGATTGTTGCTGTCAGGATTTATCGCCGCCAACCCCCTTCTTTCTCCTTGTATCTTCGTTGTCGCAGCCTTCTTCCTCTCTTTTGGAGATGGGATGTTGTTAGTGATGGTTCGGTCTTTTGGCCCAGCCTGTCTCTTCTTCTCCTCCTCCCACTCCGTCCATCTTGTCCCCCCTTGTGGCCCTTGCAAAGGGGAGGGTTGCATTTTTATGAAAGAAAAGATGGAGATAAAAAAACTTCATTTACCTAAAGAGAAGCATTTTAATTTAAATAGATTACATTTTCTGACCTTCTCATTGCAAACACTTCAACTTTGGAATTTTTTTTATCTTAAATATAATTTATACGATGATAGCCTGTATATTATACAAGGAAATTAAACATTTTAACTATAAGTTAAATTAAGTGCAAATTTTTCTAAGCTTGACATGCATGTGAACTAAACATCAAGCTTGTGTAGTATGGATTGATGGTGACGACAGATTATCAGTTAGCGTACTGAAGGAGTTTTTCCAAAACTGTTTTCCAATGCTAACTGCACGAATATAAAGGTTAACATTGTCCATAAGCTGCAATTTTTACTCCTAAAACATTGTAGTTAAAAGCGGGTAGCTGAATGGAGAGAAAGATGTGATTAAAAAAAGTAAATAGCCCATGTTGGATTTCCGGCTGGCTACTTTAAAGTAAACACCGGTTATATTACTATGATCAGTATGTTCCTAGTGCTAATAGCCCATAGATTTTTAAGTGAATGAAGGAAAATCAATCAAATCATAAACATAAGACTTAATTAAAAAGTGGTAGCTCTAGATGGTGGTGAATCCAGTTAGGGGGGAGGGGGGGTGGCATGGATAATCAAAAATATTGAAACCATTACCTTAATGTTGTAAATGGCTACTTACTAACACCTCCCTTGCCCTATCTCCTACATGACCTAATCAATAACTCTTTTAACTTAGCTCTAATGTGCAGAAAAGTAAATGGCTTAAAACTATAACTCTCTCAAAAATGTAATATTATAACCAATAATTTATAATAAAATACAGATTTTTTCTATTAATACCTACTAAAACATTTTAGACCCATATACAATGCATATGTATTACTTTTATTGAAGGGCGACTTTTTTTTAGGATTTTTGTATTAAAATTATAAATATGTCGACCAAAATTAAGTTTTTCTTACAAATCGTCTTTTTATTATTATAACCATTATTTAAATTTATGTTCATAAAATAGCAATATTGTTATTATTAACATTACTATAAATAAAAATCTTTTTTAGTTTAAATTATTAATACTATACTTGAAGGAGCCCTGTGAAAACTAATCGCCCCCTTGACAACATGCGCTGGATCCGCCCTTGATTTTGGAGGGCAAAGTTTTGATATGTTATTTCTTAAATAAAACGTTTTAAATGTAAATATTCTGAATAAATTAGAATGGGAGGGTTAATTTAAAGTAAATGCACCAGTATTTGTCAAGAAGGAAGACGGAGAATCGGATCGGATGGTTTCCTACCCTGGAATGATCAATTAAGCTTAGTGTCACCACACACTTGAAGTGAAATATTCTCTCAATGCTATATTTCTTGAGAGAATGGCAGTTCTGTAAATTAAAATAAATAGTACAACACAATCACACAAACTTGTGTCTTATAATTTTGAAGAAATTTTTTAAAGATTAGGTTTCTAGTTAACTATTCTTAAGTAATTTTTCTCATAAAAACAAACACATCATCTTGCTAGTCACAATATACACTATTTATCTATAAATTTTAAACCAATTTGATTCAAATATTTTTTTAAATGTCAAATTTTTAAAAATAAGTTATTTATTAACCACCTTAAAGCTATTTGTAATTTTTAAACACAAATACCTATTCCTATATGTAATAAAAAACTATTCCCAAATACCCATTTAAATTTAATATTCAAGGCCAATTTTGAAAATTTTTAAATTTGTTATAATTGTTTGAAAGTAAACTACCATTTAACCTAATTTAGGAAAATAAATATAGATTACAATTGATCATGTTAAATAATCTCCCATTTCCATTACTGAACCAAATGGTTAAAGTTATTTTCAAAAAATTTCAAATTTTACAAAATATAAACAGTAAAATATTATAAAAACATTTTTTAGAAAAAGAATATATTTTTAATTATTTAAGTTGTATAAAACACTTTTATTTGTCATGTCAAACACTCCCCAAATATACATTTTAAACAAAATCGTAAAAGCTATCTTCAAAATATATGAATTTTCAAAAATCCCTCATCAGTAAATTACCATTTAAAGAATTTTCACCAAAAATAAATTATACAGTTTTATTTGGGAGGTCAACCGCTACCTAGAAATCAATTTTAAACAAAACCATTTTGGCTATTTTCGATATATTAAATTGTAATTAAAAAAAATTACTCATCATTAATTTGTCCTTAATTTGAGGGTTATGAATAAAATGAAAAAAGTTCCCTACAATAACTGACTATCTAGTTTGAACAAAATTCATTTAACCATTTTGTACCCGTGGCCAGAGACAGACTGACAGATAAAATTGTAAAATCCACTTATTTTAGTTCAGACGCACATAAAACGTAAAGCTCCATGATAATCTCAAGGTAAAAAATGTTCACGATTTCAATACTTTCCTTGGAAATAAGAAAGTAAAAATCACTCACAATCTTTTTATAATGTTCTAATTTGACCCTTTTAATGAATGGCTTTATTTATTTGAATAATACTTGGCCAGCAGCTTTGATCTCATAACTGCAACATCTCGCTTGAAAGTTAGTTGAAAATGAACTGATCATACAGTTAAATGTTTATTTTCTGATAATTATGTTAGCTAAAATGAAAAATTGATGAAATAAACACACTATTATGGTTTCTAGGTTTCAAAATCAAAAAACAGGACACATGTATGCTACTTTATGAAGACATAGGTTTATTAAAGTTGCACAATTATTTAAAGTTTATTAAATTTGGTATGGAACCTTTAAAATTACACACTAAAAAATAATAACCACACCCATTAGATCACCACGCGAAGACTGATAGACTTCGACCCCACGGTGTTTAAAAAGAAACAAAATATCTAAAGAAGTTTGGGTAGCGTTTTAACGATCTGGTAGACATCAGTTAATACTTCTCTGAACTTGTGCAACTTTTAAAAAGGGTTTGTCATTTAATACATATGAATAAAAATCTGAATAAGTCTTATTTTCATTGACTAAGATCTACAGAATTCCCTCCAATATGTTTAGTTCCATTAGGTTTATTTCTTTTGTCCACTGAACGGCCATCGATAAAAATATTCGTTCCACATGAGCGTTGTGTGCCTGGATGCTGAAAAGTTACTGACATATTATCAGTAGTTCAGAGTATTAAGAATTTATTTCACATGTTTTCATTTAATAGTGCCACTTTTGTTGGGTGGACATTTTATTCCAAACTTTTTTATTTTTCTTCAGTTCATTTTCTACAAATACCCAATATTTGTCCACTATGTGAAAATGTCAGTCATTAAGTGTTACTTTTTTGGTTTAAAACAACACACGTGTCTTCAAGTTGTTGCCATGTTGTTGGACTATTGAGAAGCATCCACGTAAAATGAGCATGTTTTTGAATTTCATCATCCAGCTCACCAGGTAATCATGAACAGTTTTATAAAATGTTCGTACGTCTACCAAAAAATATTTAGCACATTCTGGTCAAACATATTCTGCCTTTAAAATGTTGTTTACAATGATGAGGAGAATGTTGGTTTCAAATCGTTCCTTTAGGGTATTTTATGTTTCTTTAAGAGTTTTCAGAACTCTAATAATGCTTTTGTCACCCCCTTCAACTTCTAATACTTTGATACTCAGAGCGTGTAGTAGACTGTGTACAAATAAAAGTAACTTTCTCTTGAAGGAGAGTAAAATAAATCCAACAACAATTTTGAAGGGTTTTCCAGTGAGAGGAGGTATGTCTTCAAAGCTTCAAACAGTTTTGGAACTCTTTCAACCGCCACCGTGTCTCGGAATGAGATGAATTGTTTTATATTTAACACAAACAAACTCACAAAACTCTTTTAAATGTTCATTTTTTACTATATATATACTAAAATGTGAAAATATTTTCATGACAACGACTTCAACATCCGTTGATAGAGTGTCTGCAGCAGTACTCATTGTATTATGTACCGAATGTGCAAAGCATCCAACACCATAATAATGCATAATTCAATGCATCTTTAAATTTTAAGAAAACATTAATAATTTCCTAACGTTCACGCCCACCAATATTAGTATTGCAGTTATCACCACAAAATTCAATATAATTGTTTACACCTATTCCATATGTTTTCATTGTGTTAATGCACAGTTCCATAATATAATCAGATGTTTTATTTGGCAGCGAAACAACTCACAACCCCTTTACTTCTATTCCTTTCTTAGGGGTAAAGTACTTTGCAACATTTAGAAATATCTTTTCGTTATTATATTAAATGAAGCTGTAGAAATTGTGGGGAAACTGGCTTGTTCTTTGATATCAGTGATAGCCTTTTTAAAGGTTGGGTTGCAATTACATTTATTTTTACCAAAGCAGTACATTTAGTTCAGGTATTGTAAAACTTTGCAGCAATTTTTGAATCAGGGAATAAAGTGCTAACAAGTTTATTGTTACAGTCACTTGTATTAAAGGATTGGTGGTGCTTGATAATATGGTATGCCATTGCGATGTCGGTTGCAATTACTTTGTCTTCTTCGTCTGCATCTTTAAAAAAGAAAAAGAAATAGCTACTTATAGTTTTTGAAAAAGATGGAATCTGCAGTTAATGTTTTAAATTACGAACGTGATGTATAATGTCCTCTTTCCCACCATGAGAGGTGCTGAATATACAACTGCACAACTTGCATGTAGCTTCAGCGTCATTATTACTCCTTCCAATGAAATCCCACTCCTTTGTATATTCAATACTAAATGAACATTTTCATTTTGGCATATTGTTTGAATCACTTAAACACAAACACAATTATCTGAATAAAACCATGAACTTTACATTAAGTGCAGATTGATTAGATTAAGAACTATGGTATATATAACCATCATAACATAACAAAATTAATATGTGGATTAGATTGAGAATAAATTGATTACATTAAAAGAACATATTATTATTCATTATAACATTAAAACTGCAAGACCATCTTAAATACAATAAGTATACATATAGCATATTAAAATGAATAATTAAAACATAATAGTTTAAGTGAAGATGGCGTAAATTGATAAATTGTACGGTTCTTGGAATATTAAAGGTTTAAGATTGAACAATGATATTTAATTGTAAATTTTAAAATATTGAATTATATCTTATCTGATTGATGCCCTTGTTCCTTTTCCATAAAGCTGGTTGGTATATTTCAGCCCAAGGTTACGACATGTTTTGGCGTATTACATCGACGCCATCATCAGGCAGTTAACGCCTCATAATATGAGTTCGTCAGCTATGAAGAACAGAAACTGAACTTCAGTTTATGTGATAACATATTTTATTCTATTTTGTTTATATTATATACATTTAATTTCTATTTATTTCAACAGAGAATACAAGAGATACACGGAGCACAATAACACCGTTAGATAGCGCTAACTTTAAGTTACAAAACACTATTTATCCACATAGTCACCATAATAGTTGTTTTTGCATTATTCGCCAGCGATGAACAAGAGTCTCCATGCCTCGCTCGTGAAAAACTGCACCAGTGTAGGCGAAAATGTTGCCTGCGTAGTCCAGCATTCATAAGCCCAAAAAGATGGAATTCAGAGAGTGCCAAATCCGGACTATACGGTGGGTGTGGTAGTACAGTCCATCTAAAAGTTTTAACGTGTTCTATTGTCTTCAAACTAGTATTGAGCATGGCGTTATCATGCTGTAAGCGAAAGTTGTATTCTTCTCTGGTCTGACTCTGGAAATAAGGATCTTCAGCTTAGTCATAATCGCGATGTAGTGGTCAAAGTTCCAGGAAATTCAGGAGGATTACGCCTTTCCTATCCCAAAAGACAGTGACCATCATTTTACTAACCGTTTGCTTCGTCTTGAACTTTTTCTTTGATGGTGAATTTGCATGTTTGCCACTACATAGACTGTAGTTTTGATTCCGCTTCGTGGTGGTGGCAAACACATCTCGTCACCAATGATGATGGGGCCAAAGAAACTGTCATATTTAGCCTCATAATAGTTCATCAGTTCTTGAAATACTTGCATTTGGTGATCATTTTGTTCCTGTGTGAGCATCCACGGAACTCACCCTGCACAAACTTTGTGATATCCCAATGCCGCCAACATGGTTTTCAATTAATTAAAACCGACTATCAGCTCTGTAAAAAGTTTCCTTATCGGGATTCATTGATTAGCGTGGATGAACTGATCGACGTGCTCTTTATTTCGTGGGTGGACAGCTGTGCAGAGTTGCCAAGAACATGGCTTGTCAATAAAATTGCCGTTGACACTACTGAAACATGCCACCCTGGGCCTCACTGTAATCACATCCACTGTTTGATCTCCGTAAACGTTCGGCAAACGTCGATGAATGACAGTGGGTTCAATTCAGCATGAGGTTTATTAATCATGAAATCTGATTCATGTATCAAATAATATAATTTTTACATTTATATATTAACTATCTTACATAATTTAAGTGTTTCTTTATTTGTTCCGAGGTCATACTCCAACCGGAATGACTGTCTTCATAGACTATATATTCCCCACAGTATCCATTTGACCAATCACCCACACTCTAATGTAGTGAGTGAAAGTATGGCTGTTGGCAACAAGAAAGGTTTAACCACCATGGGGGATGGGACAATTTACTAGTAAAGTCTTATTAATTGACAGCTACCAACATCCCCACTCCAGTTGTTAAATATACACACCACTAATGATTTATATATATATATTAAATATTTTCACGGTTAAAACCGTCTAGATTATAATATATTTTGTTTAAAGATTTTAAAAGGTTTGTTGTCTCTTTTCTGAATACTTTAAATATGTGTCTATGAATTTGTTTAGGGAAATAATATAGATATATAGATGTATACATACATATCCAATCTTCTTTGCATTCATGTATCAAGTATAGCATACCGAAAGGGCTGAGACGGATATTGCTACCTTGCAATCTGGACGAAGTGTACCTTCTAGACTGTCTTTGAGAGCCACAACCACATCAGGCTATTTGAACACTCATTTATATTGTATTTCCTAAGGATGTGGTATCGAAAGAAAAGTGTCGATAACAGTAAGTATCAGTATCGAGATTTTAATCTGGAAAAAATGTTTTTTATCCAGTAATAATTTCAACTTTTGCATGATAATAATAATAATTGTATTTTCATATTTTCATTTAAACACGGAAAATTATAATGATTTAACCATATTATAGCATATTTAGGTCTATCGCACCTATGCTATGTGTTGGAAATTTGAAGGTATGATAGATAGTATTCTATAATGGATATATAAAAGGCTTTACCATAGCAGCTTTCAAATTGTTTATGAAAATTTAACTTATTGAAAGTTATTTAATAGCTAAATATGATTAGTAATACATTTTTTCATTCTATTTTGTACCCTTCTTTAACCATAGTAAACATTAAACCAAGCATGTGTGAAAATAACAAAAATGTTGTTTTTTTTCGATATAGATCCGATACCAGTTTTGAGTTCTAATATCAGTCAAAGTATCAAAAATGCAACGAGTACAAAATTACTAGTATCAAAAGGAAAATATAAGTATTAGTAACGTATCGATACTTTTTAATGACACCTAGGTCTTAGTGATCATTCAAAAATTGGTAACATATTCATTATTTTTCTTCCAGGAGTTTTAGTTAGGTTATCTACAAACGTCATACTTTCCATACAGGTTATCCACAATTAATTATCCAATGGGTCAGGGATGAATAATGATGAATTAAAATTAAATGATCTCGCATTTGGGCTAAGGGAGAATGAGAAACCATTTATGAAAAATAAAACTCCTCCGTTACCTGTCAGGATTCGATTCCTAATCTTCCCGTTAATGACAAAATTTACAAGGCGATTTCTTAACGTAGTTTGCATGCCACCGATGTGGCCAATATACGTCATTGAACCTATATAATGGTAATATCAACTCATCACCGTGTTAAATAAATATCACAAACCATTAGGTAGATACATTAAAAACTAGTATATAATTGCAGCGATGGCTGACGGTTATCGAGTTTAAATGTATTCAAAACATTTCATTGTGAAAGGTTCTAAGGAATCAGGCTTCATTAGACTTTATAGATTAATGTTTACTCATCAAATGGAGTCAACTAGCCTTAAATTTAGAGTTGTTTTGTTTAATTTCAAGCACAGCGTATATATTTTCCACTTCACACCACGATGATCATTTTAAAACGATCCCTTTCTCAGCCCTCTATCTATTTGTTGCACCAAAAAACTTGAGTAATAATTGAGTTATTATTATTACTAACCAAAGATAAATATTTTATTTACCGATATATACAAATCATGGTTTCCATGGTAATGTAAGTACACGATGTTTATACAGATGAGCCCCGGTGAAAACCGTAGAAAAGCTGGAAATTCAATAAGAAAATAGAATTTTATTTGTAAGCTACTATCTTTATCGACATCCTGAACTCCTGACCTTTAAAATGAGGGTTCGTGAGCCAATTTCCGTTTAGGCGTTTTCTCGTAATTTCAATAATTACCAAAAACAGGTTGATTTAATTTTATATATCAACAATAATAGCATTTTTTATTGCCTGATCCATAAGATACTTATGAATTTAAAAATATTGGTAAACTTTTTGACGTGGCCCTTTTCAACAAATAAAAAAAATACTCGAAACAATAAAAAACATGTTCCATATGGCTACCTCTATGGATACGGATGGTGGGAAAATTGTTTCCAAGAATAATAAAAAAAGAACAGGACTAGTAGTAGAAATAGTATCTCGTGGTGGAATGCAGAGGACACATTCTTCAATGTCCTCACCTCCTTCAGTTCCAACCTTCCTCATCAACAAAATACACGGCATGCATGCACCCTCAACCCCTCTCAACTGTCAGGCATACCAACCCTCTTCTTCCTCCCCCGTGTACAGCTGCAACATGGTGAACAACCATTACAAACCCCCCCCAACATACACACATTTTTCTTTCGTCTTGTTCAACGGAGCGGAGGAAATATCACCCGGGACTGTTCGGTTGTTGAGCCTTGTTTCAAAAAATATGTTACACATGTAGAGAGAACATGGTTCTTCAAGTGACAACACCACCACACACGGAGCCAGGGAGAGGGGAAATGAGTGTGTGTGTGTTTAGGGAGGGGATCCAATCAGAACAATTGTTAGAAAAATTAGCCTTATCCGGTTAATGTATGAGTAATACACTGCACCCGTGTAGTTGGTCTTAGGTATGCCTCTTGCAATAAACTTTACTTCTCGTGACTAGGAGATAAGGGTTTGAATATTTTGTTTGGGGTGCTGAGGGTAGTATCCTCTTCGTCATCAAATGGGGGTAGAATTCCTCTAAATTCCTATCTCATCTTCACCCTATTAACGTAAATATAAGATAGGCTGGACGGAATAGTATTATTACTATTATTATTATTATTATTATTATTATTTATTACACCACGTCTTACTACCCGTTCGGGTTGTACGCACTTACGCTAATGTGTAATGGTAGGGTGATTGTGAGATGAAATGGAGGACCTACAGTTTAACGTGGAATCCGAACCACGGTGGAGGCCTGGCATTCCCCACATTCACAAGATGTCTTGTCAGAGGTGACATAACTTAATAAAAATACATTTTAATTTCAAGCTTGCCCTTTACCTGTCTATGTTATTGTTTTTTTTTTATCTGAAAATGTTTGAAGGTCAAGTTTTGTTTCATGTTTAATTTAGGCTCATATATTTAAATTTAGGTTGAGTTTGTATTAGTATTTTAATATACTCTGACCAGGAAACCCGAGGTCCAGTCCTTAAAGCAGTGTTTTCCATCCAATGGTTCGTGGAACGGTACTGGTCCGTAATCTCATTAGTGGCGGCCAACAAAGAAAATCTAAATTTTAGTTATAGTTGAATTCTAGGAACAGTATGTAAACTACGAGATATTATTTTTAGCTGGGAAATCGGTTTTGTTTTTGAATAATCCACTTTAAATTTTAAGTGAATTCCAATCCATCCTGATATTATAAATAATGCTTTAAATATATGTCTACACTTTTCATATTTGTGAATTTTATTAGAACCATTAATCTTATTTTATTTTGGTCGAATACTTTCAATCGTTTTCTCACAAATCATGAATGTATTGTTTAATAAGATATTTTATGAATCTTTAATTGTAAAGTAGCTTAAGTAAAAATTCTGAAAAAAAAAACAGCTATCCATCTAACAATGATTTGTACTTCTCATCTTTAAAAGATCCTTTCGAAATTAATATTTAGCATTTTTTTTGGTTAAAAACTGAATTACTAAAAATTAAAATATTTTAAAATATTCATGTATAATATAACAAAAAAACAACAATATTAAAATCATTGTCAAAAATTGTAAAACGTATTTATAATGTATAATAAATACAGACCCTACACATCGTTTAGGTGTTTATCACACTTTTCAGCACATAGTCGGCAGGTGACGTCAGCTCATTTATTTAATTGCACAACAGGAGATCTTCCTATCTACAAGATTGCTAAAGATTGTCACTTGGAAACTGTGGAAACATAACAAACCAAAATAACAACATGAACGAAAAGAATACATTGGGACAAGAAACAAAAAAATAACACTATTAATAAATCACTTCGGAGACTTTGAAAGACTAGGTGAAAACACATATCATGGTATACACATGGAGAAGAGCGCATAAAAAAATGTTTAAATATTAAACATTAATCCTAAAGTAAGTGAAACACTGAAAGAATGAAAAGGAATGGAAAAGAGCCAGCAATGGAACAAGACGTATGAAGCAGATGAAACTGTAAGAAGAGAAGCAGCTTGTGAGATAGAAGAAGGAATTCCTTCTACAGCGAAGACGGACTTAAAGAGTCAGAAAATAGAAGAAGAGGATACACTTTTTTTTGAATGGGGAAGGGGGGTATTTTTTTAAAAGGAAAAGATAAAAACTAACGACGAAGAAAACAATGTCACTGTTAGAAAAGATTTTGGTTTCGTGTTTGAAGATATGGTGACAAGCTTAAAACAAAGTGGACAAGTAGGAATTAATGTTCTATGGAGGAAACGGAATCACAAGATATGGAGATTATATCTCAGGGGTGGTGTCCTTCTTTATATGAAACAATGTGCGAGTTGTATCTTTTGGGGGGAGGGGTTATTTGATTGTTTTCAGACGACCGTTATTCTGGCCTAGAAACTTTTAACTTCAAACTATCCAAACTCCCCATTTGAGACTAAGCTATGTGTAAATTATAGAGCCAAATTAGTAATTTGTAGAAAATGTCTTAAAGTTTCAAATAACCTAACTATCAACACCCGTTATCACACAGTATAAGGTGCTAGATCACTAGGGATCTATTAGTATTTTCTTACAATGGAGAGGTCAAGGTTCTAGTCTCGTCAGAGTGCACTGGAATTGGGTTTTTTCTTGTTATTTAACACATCCCTTCACCATGTGCATCCACACTGATCTGTTATCCCGATTCATTCCTCTTGAAACAAAGTGTTTGCTAAATTTGCGTTGGAAAAATTAGTTGCTCCTGTCTTCTATCAGGTTGGCTACGGCTCAATCCCAACAGGTTGTACTTATATTTATCCCCCCTTCCCCCTAATGTAGTTATTTATATTATCTTCATATGAATGCTGATACAATTCTTTAACATTCCAGAATTGCATTGGATTGGCTGAGTCTAGGTCACTGATAGCATTTGTACTATAAAGTGAAAATACTGCGCTTAAGGGCACAATTAAATTTGACAATGTTTTACTTAGCAATTAGAACGTTCAACATCCGGTGACTAACACTTTAAAGTTCCTCCCTGTACAATCTTGAACCAACTATGGCAATCACAAGACGATTGTTGTATTCAATAAATTAAAATAAGTTAAACATTGAAAAAAATCTTCCGTAACACCCAAACTGAGTGCACAAATGAACGCAATGTTTGTTTACCTAAGCACGATAAAGTTGTTTCTATTAGTTTAGCAATTAGAGGCTACGCCACCCTCCTATACCATCTTTCACACATTAGTTGGGCCCCTACTGTTAAATTAAACACTTTCCATATATATATATATATATATATATATATATATATATATATATATATTGCTCTTTTGGTATATCTCTTTACCAATTTGTCAAATTTAAATTTCCTTCCATACTTAAAAGGATTACAAGCTACTCTACCCCATCTCTCAACACTTTTAAATTATCACATTCCAGTTTTAAAATTTTAAGACATATTTGTTTATCTGATATAGTTATTTTACGTGTCTGCAAAATTTCGATTTTCAATCACACCATAAAATAGTTGTATCAATTTCGAGCTCTTAAGTTTCTCCTCTTTCAATTTTGAAATTATATTTATTCATACATAACTCTGTTCTGCAGTAAGGTATATTTACTTACATGAAAAATTTCAACTTTATTTCACACTTAGAGGTTTTTTCTATTAGTTTAATAGATTGTTACCTCTCATTTCTTAAACTAATTTTGAAGTTTCATATATTTATTCTATTTTGAGTTTTTTCTAATTGCTTGAAAGATTTACATTTCTTAACACACTCAGAAAGGTTTTTTCCATTAGTTTTTTTTAAATTACTAGCTCTCTTACAACATAGATTTTGATTTTAAAATAATAAAAATACATTCATATCTTATAATTATTTACAAAATTTATATTTTTATCATATCGAAGTATGGTGTTTACTATAAGTTTTGGAATTTCTTCTCATTCCTCATATCCCCACCACCTCTCCCAATTTTATTTAAAATTTCAAAAAATGCTTTGCTTTTGTGGTGTTCTCTTTACAATTTCACCCAATTTCAATTTCTTAGCACACTGATAGGGGGTTGATAAATTTGTTTTCGATATTTACAGCCCTCATCCTTTCTCGTCACTCAATTTAAATTTTAAATGTTCAAATTCCTCTGGTTATTTGGGTATTTCCTTTACATTTAATGAAGAATTTCAATTAACAACTATCCCTAGGAGTGTTTTACATTTGTGCAAACTTTGAAAGGAACACCCTTAATTTTCTGGAATTTAATTTTCAAATTTAAGAATGTTTTAGGGTATTCCTTACACCTGCCTGACAAATATAAATTCACTATCACATTGGTAAGAAGTTTATTCTTTTTGTTTTGGAAATTTTAAAGCCTCCCCATTTCACCAGCCCTCACATATAAAGAACGAATATATACCACTAATTTTTATATTTATAATAGTGATCTCTCTACATTACTAGCAAGTTTAATTTTCCATCATAACCTAAATGTTCTTTCCACTTATATACCAAGACCCCCCCCCCCCCTTCTCTATCTTCGAGTTGAAATTTAAAACTTTAATGTTTATTTGTTTAACAGTCCCTAAGCCCGCTTATCAAATTTAAGTTCTATCCTAACAAAAAAGATTTGGTTTGTTTTAGTTTTGAAATATTGACCCCCTTCATACCCCAACGTTTCTCCAAATATCTAATGTATTTAATTAATAAGTTATGTATATATATATATATATATATGTATGTATATATAAGTTATCTGTATGAGTCCTTCTAACTGATTGTCGAATTAACATTTCTGCTCCACCTAAAAGTGTATTTTTCTTATATACACCCTCTTCCAGCTTTTACTTTGTTTCCCGGGGTCCTTATATACAATTTTGAGAATATTTTGGCTATTTTAAGCAGTCCTTTACATACTTCAGAATTTAAGTTTTTTAACTCACTGAGAAAATTTTTATTTTGTTATATTTTGAAATTTTAAACCCCCTTTTCCTCATATCCTCCCCTTATATACCCAGCTACCGCTTAAAAAGTTCTATTTTTAAGATTTAGGTTTTTATCTGAAAGGGCTCTACCTGCCAGCTAGATTCAGATTTTCTAACACAATTAATAGCTATTTTCCTCTCCCTCCCCCCGAACATTTTCTAGGGTCCCAGTTTGAAATTTCCTATTTTTATATATGTTTTTGGTTAAATGGGGAAATCCCGCTACTTTCTTGCCAAAAAATATTCCAAGTTTATTGGGCTGGGGGTTGGATAAATACTGTTATGAGAGAATCGGATAGTTCCACACCTTTCTGCCCCTCTCTACTCTTTTAAGGGAAGAAATTGGAAAAACCCTCAAAAGATCTCACCCAATTCTAGAAAGAAACCATCAATTTAAATTTCAAATATATTTTATTTCCGTTGTTTCAAAAGATACATTGGTGAATTTCGAAAGCTTCCAACACCCCTCCCACCTCCCTAACCCCCCCCCCCAACCCCCAACCCCCCGTTCCACACATAAAGGTCAACTTTAAAAAATTAAGAATTATGTGTTTATTTGGGGCTGTCCTACCTGCCCACCAAATTTATATTTTCTACGACACTAGTAGTTATTTTTTATCATGGAGTCCCATATAAAATTTAAGGTTTTCATACTTTTATGATGATTTGGATTGGTCCCTTTAACTTCCTGCCAAATTTCAATATTCCATCTTATCTAAAAAGTTTTTTTTTTTAAATTATAACTCCTATTTACCCTATTTTGAGATTTACGTTTTTAGATTTGTCTAGCTGTATGGGCAATTCTCGACCTTCGTGCCATATTTAAGTTTTCCATCTCTTCTGGAAGTGGGCTTTCAGTTACAGACAGATTTACATTCAACTTTATAATTATAATATATTATAGAGAGATATTTTAAAATATGACCAAACAGATTTACAGGTCTCACCTTCATTATTTTCTAATGTAGACTAAAGGAAACCACACCAAGATTAGGTACCTTTTTCCAAGCTGTATTACCTAACTAAAATATCCGTGAGGTAAGACTTGGTCTTAAACCATTTCAGACCTAAATATAATAATAATAATTATTATTATTATTATTTTCTCAACAAAATAAATTTTAATTTGAGCAACGTGACTTACTACTCGTTCGGGCTATACGCCTATGTACTAATTACTTTAGTGTGTTGGGGATGAGAAAGATTGGATTTATAGGAAGTGCACACGTATCAACGTGGAAGGCGAGTAAAAAATATTTAATTCAACCAGGACTGAACCCTGATCATCCTATCATTGGCAGTCTAGTATATTGCGAGAGTGACTGACGCCTTAGATCAAAAATAAACTTAAAATTAATTTAATAGTTTTGGTATTTTAACTAACGCCTTGCTAACGCAATTTGACGCTATTGCTTTACTCAAAAAACATTTAAAATGGACAGTAGGTATCTGTGGAAAATTTTAAAATTTTGTTAAACGTAATTATATTCAGTGTCCATCCAATAAACAGTGGATTTTAAATAGTTAACCCTTTTATCAATAACAAAATGTTGACCTTAACGAAACTAGCATTAGATAAAAATATGATTTCACAGTTGCAGTTTTAAAAACAGCGATCAGATCACCGTGGAGGTGTTGCTAGATGCCCTAAATGGGCTCTCTCACTTTACCACCGGGGTGGGGGTCCGGCACACCCCTTTCCCAAATAACAGACTGTTGCCCCCTTGATGAAGGGACTACCCCCATTCCCCTGGACAAGATCCGATAGGCCCTTAAATTTGCCCACAATCATCGGTGGACGTCTTCACGTCCGGGTCATCCTACACTGACGGGAGGGTGGGCACTTTTACCGCCCCATTCATCTTTTTAGCCCTTTTTCCCTACACCATTCCAGGCCCCGAAGCAAAAACCCAAAACTTTACATAGAATTAAAGATGGGAAAAAACTACTGAAACTTCCTTTATTAATATAAAAAACTACAATAAGAGCATCATGTTGGGTTGATTGTGCCATATTAAGACACCTTACAGATGGATGGCACTAAGGCTTGCTACCCGTGTTAAGGTCATTCGAACATTGATTTGTATTGCACAATTTAAAAAAGAGAAAAATAATTTTTTAAATTATAATAGTAATTCATGATTTAAAATTCGTTTCACCTTTCGAGCTATTTTAAAGGGTTTTTGCGGGTTTCCCTTGTTACTGTAAATTAAAATTTAAAGTGTAGACGAAAAATTTTCTATAGCAAGACATTCACATAAGGTGTTCACAATGAAATATGAATACTATAAATATGTCAATGAAATATTTAAAATTAAATTTAAAAAAATCACTATATTAAATTTAAAAAAATAAATAAATTAAAAAATTTTTAATGAGGGATTAATTTATTAGTAAAAATTAAATAGCAATATTAAATTCTATAAAAAATGTAGCTTGTAAATTTAAAGTTTGTAATGTTAATAAAAAAGATAATATTAAACAAAATTAGGTACGGGGCTAAACCCAAATTTTTCAATTTTGAGACCATCTCGAGAACTAGGGGAGACGAAAAACGTCTTTTTTTAAGTACAAAAATGTACAATTTTGTTTACTAAATTTAAATAAATATTTTAAAAGAGTTTCTTTTTGACATTTTAGCTGGCACTTGCTTTTAGAGGTTTTTTTTGTTAAATTTATTCAAACACTCAAAATAAGCTCC
>JBCFYV010000012.1:26046971-26062092 GCA_039000515.1 Timema cristinae | reverse complement strand
ATTACACACAATTTTCAATGTAGTTTGGTGTCAATGGAAGTTTGGTGGCCTGGGAAATTTGGTGTCCATGGAACTTTGGTGTCCATGGAACTTTGGGGGCCTTGGAAGTTTGGTGGCCTTGGAAGTTTGGTGTCCATGGAACTTTGGTGTCCATGGAACTTTGGTGTCCATGGAACTTTGGTGGCCTTGGAAGTTTGGTGGCCTGGTAAATTTGGTAGTCATGGAAGTTTGGTGTCCATGATAGTTTGGTGGTCATGGTAATTTGGTAGTCATGGAAGTTTGGTGGCCATGGAAGTTTGGTGGCCACGGAATTTTGGTTGCCATGGAGGTTTAGTGGCTATGGTAGTTTGGTGACCATGGTAGTTTGGTAATCATGGAATATGGTGGCTATGGTAGTCTGGTAGTCATGGTAGTTTGGTAGTCATGGAAGTTTTGTAGTCGTGGAAATTTGGTAGTCGGGGAAGTTTGGTAGCCATGGAAGATTGATGGCTATAGTAATTTGGTGGCTATGGAAGTTTGGTAGTCATGGTAGTTTGGTGGCCTTGAAAGTTTGGTGGCCATGTAAGTTTGGGAGTCATGTAAGTTTGGGAGTCATGGAAGTTTGGTGGCCATGACAATTTGGTGGCTATGGAAGTTTGGTGGCCATGGTAGTTTGTTGGCAATGGAAGTTTGGTGGCCATGATAGTTTGGTGGTCATGGTAGTTCGGTAGTCATGGAATTGTAGTAGTCATGGAAGTTTGGTGGCCGTGGTAATTTGGTGACCATGGTAGTTTTGTGGCCACGATAATTTGTTTGTCGTGGAAGTTTGGTGGCCATGGTAATTTGGTGGCTATGGAAGCTTGTTGGCCATGGTAGGTTGGTGACCATGCTAGTTTGGTAGTCATGGTAATTTGGCGGCCTTGAAGGGTAAACAAGAAGGGTTTGTTTGGCATCTACAACAAATTATTCTTATCATGTCGCCATAATGTACTAATTGTTAAATGTTGTGATTTATTTCTAATAAAAAAGCGTAAATGTACTAAAATATTTTTTAATTGTTTAGTTACCCATTACTCTTGTTACGCTTTACTTTTTTTTACACTTTAACCTTTTGACCCTACACCCTTTAAATCATAAACCAATAAAACCTTAAACCCTTTAGACCCTTTTTAGCTCTTCTACCCTTTTAATAACTTTATCAACTTTTTGTCGTAAAATATTTATGCGGGGCTAAGCTGGGTAATTGATATAAAAGGGGGTAAAAATGCAGAAAGTCCAAAAATTGGCAATAGGACTAAAAGGGGAAAAAATTAATAAAGGTTTGAAAATTACAAAAATGTCAAAAAGTGTAAAACTGTCACAATTGAGCAAATATGTTGAAAAGGGTAAACATGGCAAGAGGGCGATAAGTAAACAAATAAATAAAAAGCCATAAAAGAAATAAAAATTTAAACAGATTATAAAGGAGCAAGAGATGTATAAAGGGAAAAAAGGATAAAGAGATTAACAGGGTAAAAAGCGTAAACGGGATAAAATAGGTAAAGAGGGTAAAAATGGTCAAAAGTATGTATGTTATAGAGGGTATAGGGTAAAATAGTATAAGGTGAAAAGGATAAAAATGGTAAATAGTAAGTCTAATAAAAAGAACAATGATATCAAAAGGGCAAGAGGGTAAAAATGGTAAGATGTGAAAAGTAAATTAAAAAAGGTATTAAGGTTAAAAGGGGAAAATAAAATAAAATGAAATTTGAAAAATGGTAAAAGGGCAATAAAAAAAATAACGATGTAAAAAGCGTGAAGGACGTTGAAAGGGTGAAGAGGGTAATAAGGACCTTGCTTTAAGGTACCTTTTCTCCATAAGTTCATTATTCCGTTTTAAGTCCTTATGTCGTCACAATATCCCATGACGCCGTGGACGTCATGGTCATATGTTTGAGTTTTTGTATGACTACAATCAGTTTGTCTAACGCCTTTATTTGAGGACCTAGTTAGGTCAGTATCTCACAGCATTCTTGTTGGGACCCCTCTTTCTTGTGTTACTATTTTGGGTACGCAAAGTGTGGAACACGGCTAGTTTTGTATAGTGGCCCGCACAGATAGTATTTTCATTTGCCCCTTGTTGGCACCTCATTTTTACAGGTATTTAAAGTTAGTGTGTACTAGATTTGATGTATACCCCAGGGAGTGGGTAGTGGTATAAATGTACTATTGAGTACTCTGGCAGTTCCCACTGTGAAAGGACCAGCTATAGTACAATTTAGTGTTGACACCTAATTGTTAGCCGTCTGCTAATGCAATTCACAGACCATCCTCTTACCATTTATTATTTAATGTGTCTATGGTACCTTTCTTAATTTCAAATCAACCGACATTTAGCTTAGTAACTATAAAACTATAGTATTTGCAAATATATTTTGAATAGTAATTAATTCGCAATGTTTTCTGTTTAGACCCTTCCGGTGGTAGTCTGGCTCTAGCCTGGCTGTTTTGGGATCCAATACTTTCTATCAACTTAACTTCCTTTTGACTGTTACCGTGTCGTCTTGGACACGTTTTCTCCCGTGCTACGGGAAGTTCCTATATTTTTGGAGTTGTTAAATCCTATCATATTTGACAGTTTAAAACTTAATATTTTACTTTATACTTCTAAGAGTTACATGTTTTCCCTAACCAATTTAACAAACATTTATTACAGTTTATTATTCTTTGGTCGTGCATTTAATCTTGTTTATCAATTGTAACCCTATATAATCATTTTAAGTTTCTTTATAATAAATATATTATTGTTACTTATTTATTTCTCTTAGTCTTATTAAATATTTCCTAGTCTCTACTTTGTTATACATTTACTTTGTAATAGTTATCTTTACCTCCTCCACATATTAGAGTAAAGGGGAAGTCAAGATACAAAACCAGTGCAAAAAGGGTAAAAATGCAAGGAGGAAAAGGTAAATAAAAAAAGGGTATAAAAACCAAACGGGGTAAAAGATATTAAGAAGATAAAAAGTTTAAATTCTGCAAAAATGGTAAAAAGGGGAAAAAAAAGAATAAAAGATTAAAAGGGTAAAAAGCGTAAATGGCATGGAAAGGGTAAATAGGGCAGTCATTAAAAATGGTGAAATCTTATTACTTTGAGGTAAAGAGGGGAAAAAGGGTTTGTGATAAAAAGGGTATAGATAATAAATAATGGTTGAAAGTAAATTTAATCAAAAATGGCAACAGGACCAAAAGGGAAAACATTGCAAAAATGGATCAACATGACAATACAGTCAAAAAATGGCAAAAGGGCATAACTGAGCAAAAGTATTAAATCGGGGAAGAAAGAGTAAAAATGATCAAAAATGGGAAAAGTAAATAAAAAAAAGGGTATACGGGTTAAAAGTGGTTCAAGAAATGAAAAATAAAAGATTAAAAAGCCGCAAAAGGACGAAAAGGGGTAAAAAGGTAAATAAAGGTTTAAAGGTTAAATGGGTAAAAGGCGTAAATAGGGTTGAAAGAGTAAATTAGATGAAAGGGTAAAAGGTTATTATTCCCTTAGGTAAAGAGGGTAAAAGTTTTAAAAGGTATTAGAAGGGTAAAATGGGAAGAAAGTGTAGATAGGGTCAAAAGAGTAAATGAGGTAAAAAGGTTTAAGATTATAGTTGCGGCTAGAACATGCCAAAATACTTTTGATTGGATTTAATTTTAACCTTCTAACAATGAATCATGTATGCTGTGACACTCTGATTTCTTTTTTATTATCACCAACACGCAAGAGTTCAAAGTATTGTGTTTAAAGAAGTTATTACTTAATTTTCTAAATAAGTAATCTTTTAGAGATCATGTGAGATGAAATGGAGGACCTACAGTTTAACGTGGAATCCGAAACACGGTGGAGGACTTGCATTCCACACATTCACAAGTTGTGATTAATACACGTCTTGTCAGAGGTGAAGGAAGGATTTGGCAATCAGATAAATCCATTACAGTACTGAGGAATGAATCCCGGACGCCCAGCACAGAAGTATGACACCTTACACCTAAACCACCAGGTCACCTAAATGTAGTAGTAAAGCTGTCTTATAGCTTTAGTATTTCTTCAGTTTTGCGGCTTTTAATTAGTTTAAAAATATGTGATATATATTTTTTGTTTTTTTTAATTATGGCATAGACGTGCACATGTTTGTGCGCAGGGATTACTAACATTTAAATTTCAGACGTCTGTGAGGGTTATGTATCGCACAGCGCTCATGATAGACATACAAAGAGACATATACAAACTTTTTTTTATTAGTATAGACTATAGATTAATAAATAGGTTTTATGTTTTTATTTTTATTTGTCGTCAAATTCCTTAAAAATTGTAAAATGCTAAGAATAATTATCATCATCATCATACACAGATAGCAAACATTTATAATTTGAATCTGATAAAGACTATTGTATGGACCAAACTAAATAGATATTAATAAATAGTATATTTTCCTCCTGTTTCAATCTTAGTTAAAGAAAACTTACTCATATAAGCAGAAAAGTATATCTAAAGACATAATTTAGACATAATCCTTTATAATCATTCATAATGCATTGTGATAAGCTTTCGAAGTAAAATTATTCTAAATAATAAAGTTATTTAACAATAATATACAAAGTGTTTTTAGTAATTAAAGCTTGAATATTATTTTTCTAAGCTAACTAAAATACTTGTTAATTTTAACAATGTGACATAATTAATAATTAGAATACGGATTTCAAATTTATATTTCATAAAATTTCTTGCTTTGACTGTACCGATTGTATAGACAACACTGACTAGCAAAGTCCCAAAGTGTTTATCAAATTATAATTCCCTGAATATGACATTTAGTTCTCCTGTTTATATTACTTTGTACACAGGCTAGTTACTTGAGCTTACTATTGACGTAGAGTCAACCAACCGAGTAACGTGTAAGCTTTGTTAAATTCCCTGCCAATATGTAATAATTTTTACTGTCTTATTGCCTAGAACGGAACCAATAAGTACCAAGTTCCTAATGGCCATTCATCACTGCAAAAGTGGACGCCCCCAATGCCAATAATTGAATTTGTAGCCCTTAGCCGAATAGCCAGTGGTTGTGACCTCACCTGGATTTTAATAAAAGCTACTTATCACGGTACGAACCCCAGTTCCTTGTCCAGGGATGCAAATTTATTCGCTGCTTAACGGGGATAAACATGCTCTCCTCCAAATACTATATTATTGTTGAGAAGAATACACCAGAATGAGGGGAATAGAGAAGTGATTCATCGATTTGCTACCCTAGAGAAAGACAATAAACTTTTTGAAAGAAACCTTTTAAACCCTTTTAAACTTTAATTTTTAAAAATGGGTGTGTGTACTTATGTACGCGCGTGAGAAGTTATACTTCTTTGGCATAATTTAACATAAATTTAATAATAAATTCAAAAATTGAATTTAAGTTTATTCATTTTTGAAGTTATACTTCTTTAGGCGCGTTATGAAAAAATGATGAGAGTGAAATTTTGAGATGCGCGCGCATCACTGTAACACAAAAGTAACAGGTTGAAGCTAAACCGCTCATTAAGTCTCGAAAAAAAAAAGCTACCAACAAAATAGAAATAGAACCTCTGTTTGTCGCGCATGTTGGTACGCTCGTCGCCTCTGATCACTGTTTTCATATATATAATATTTATCCACATGTTTCTAGTTTCTACATTCACAACACGTGTTTTAGTTTCATACAAGTGCGAATTATATATGTGCTAATAAATTATATTCAGTAGTGATTTAAATTGAATATTTTGATTAATATTATTTACTATTCGTAAATATTAGTGAAAAAAAATGGGTGTGTGTACCTATGTACGCGCGCGAGAAGTTATACTTCTTTGGCATCATTAAAAAATAGTTTTTAATTGCATGCAAATAATTAATTACAATAAAATGATAATATTTAGTATTAATTATGTTAAATAAAAATGGGTGTGTGTACTTATGTACGCCCGTAAGAAGTTATACTTCTTTGGCATCATTAAAAAATTAAAATATAATTTAATAATATTTAGTATTAATTATGTTAAATAATAAATAATATTTTAATTTATATCAATAAATAATACATACGGATAGTTAACCTCAATTATATTGTAGCACTTGAAAAAGTCTATAAGCACAATTTTTTCACTAATATGTACTAATAGTAAATAATATTAATCAAAATATTCAATTTAAATCACTACTGGGCCTGGATTCACCAAAGGGAGCAAATAGTTGCGCCAGCGCAAGTTTGAAACATGTTCCAAATCCCTATTCACTAAAAGGAGCAGGCGCAATTTGAGAGCAAAGTTGCGCCTTTTATTTGCCACCACTCAAGAGTAGGCGCAACTATTAAATCATGATTGTCACTTCAATAAATTTAAATGGCGGCATATTATTGTATTGGCTTAAAATACAATTAGTTACATAACTGTACTCCAATTAATAATGAATTAATTAAAATAACAAAACGTATGTCAAGCACAAAATTTGTTTCAATTTAGACAGTGGTAACAAAATAATTACGTACCTTTTATTGTTGGATTTTTACATTCAAACAACGCAATGGCATTTCTTGCAGTATTTCAAAACAAAACTACGAACTGTGTAATCTTCGTCTAGATCCAAAGAGGTTTGTATTCCTCCAAGTCCAAAGAAATCTCGTCACTAAATATGACAGTTAGTATAACTTTAAAATATGTTTTAAAGTTTCTATAAACATTAATGTTTTATTAATGGAACTTAAACTTTAAACTAATAATATAAATAAATACAAAAAAATAATACTTTAATTTATATAATAAATAATACATACGGATAGTTAACCTCAATTATATTGTAGCACTTGAAAAAGTCTATAAGCACAATTTTTTTTCACTAATATTTACGAATAGTAAATAATATTAATCAAAATATTCAATTTAAATCACTACTGAATATAATTTATTAGCACATATATAATTCGCACTTGTATGAAACTAAAACACGTGTTGTGAATGTAGAAACTAGAAACATGTGGATAAATATTATATATATGAAAACAGGATCAGAGGCGACGAGCGTACCAACATGCGCGACTAACAGGGGTTATATTTCTATTTTGTTGGTAGCTTTTTTTTCGAGACTTAATGAGCGGTTTAACTTCAACCTGTTCCTTTTGTGTTACAGTGATGCGCGCGCATCTTAAAATTTCACTCTCATCATTTTTTCATAACGCGCCTAGAGAAGTATAACTTCAAAAACATCCAACGATAACGAATTTAAGAAACGCTCTAGACATCGCTTGATGTGGAGATTTAATTTCACTTTTACTTTCGCCCGCCTCGGTGGCGTAGTTGGCTAACGCGCTAGTCGGATGAACTCGACTGCTGAGGACGGGAAGATCGAGGTTCGAATCTCGGTGGGTGAGCTGAGGGTGGTTTTTCCTAAATGGTTTTCCACTCTCCCTCCAAGCAAATGCGGGTTCACTTCCTCTAATTCAACCTTCCTAATTCCTAAATCTATTAGAGTATTTAGTACTTAAAAGCGTATAACCCGAACGGATAGTAAGACGCAGTGCTAAATATTCTTCTTCTTTTACTTTCCAAACAGAATCGATAAATATTGTTCACTATCATCAGTGTGCACGTGAGCTATAGGCATGTTATTGTTTGGTAATAGGCCGGAGTTCAAATATCAGCAGAGTGGACTCAGAGCTGTATGGAGGATACCAGGGGGACAGCTATACGGAACCCCGAGCTGGATACATTAGAGTGGAAATTAAATAATAGTAGTCGAGAAATACATTTTATTACTCGGTCACTAAGCTGTTAAAATCTCGCCTGCTATCAGGGAATGTGAAACTAGGAATATATAAAACAATAGTTTTATCGGTTGTTCTCGAAGGTTGTAAAACGTGATTTCTTACCTTACATGAAGAGAAGATGCTTAAGATGTTCAAAAACCATGTATAAAAATATTTGGTCCCAAAATGGATGAGACTAATGTAGATAGGAGGGGATACATAATGAAGAGCTAAATACTATTTACCAAACACCAGGATTTGTTAAGGTAATCAAATCTCGCATATTACTGTGGGAAGTGCATGCAGTGCAAATGGGAAAATCTACTAATATGTCCAGAGTATTGACTGGCAAACTCAATGGGAAGATACCATTGGGACCTACTGTAGACACAGATGGGAGGTTAACAGTAGAATAGACCTGAAATATATAGATCGTATTGAGAGGGACTTGATAGAACTAGTTCAAGATAGGAATAAAGTGTAATGAGTTGGATAAAATACAGAACTAGGTCAAGATAAAGATAGGGTTTAATAAGGTGGACTGGATGTAGTTAGCTCAAGATAGGGATAGATGGCATACTTTTGTTGTGTAGCAAAGAAATTTCAAACTCCTAATGCCATAGAGTAAGTAAGTTTGTGGGTTTATCCTATTGCACAATAATGTAATACTACTATCCCTATCTTGAGCTAGCTAGATTCAGTTCACCTCATTACAACCTTTCCCTATGTTAATATAGTATTATCCACTCCGATCTCATTACACCCTATCTTTATCTTGAGCTAGTTATATTATTCCCCCTCATTACAACCTATCCCAACTGTATTGGCACTTTAGTTAGCGCTAAATACGCCGACTACATTTACAGGGAAATTAAACATGATAGGTTAGTACTTGAAAACATAAAATTAAAATGCATGTTGACATGAGTTTAAGGGAACAAACAAACAAAACAAACAAAACACACAATTACAAAGTAATGACCCAAGCGCAATCCATCATTTCCTATGTTGACCGGCCAAATGGGCCACAATACCAAGCACAACAATAAGTTTAGTAACTGATACACTCAAAGAGAGAACATGGCGTGAAACACCATGGGTCTAAACCCACATCGATACTACAAAACTTAACTGGTTTTATTAACTATCGCCCCAGTCATAAAAAGGTATAATTGCAATTTTAGAGTGAAAAATGAAACAAGGCTAATTTAAGTTACTCCCTGATTCGGAGATAAAAGACTACAAACACCATATAGATGCAATAGTGAGTTTGTTGCAACAAACTTCTAAAGCATAACGACTGACCAGCAAGGATACACCGGGATTATCTCTTATATAAAACCTCTGACAAGGCATCTTGTGAATGTGGGGAATGCCAGGCCTCCACCGTGGTTCGGATTCCACGTTAAACTGTAGGTCCTTCATTTCATCTCACAATCACCCTACCATTACACATTAGCGTAAGTGCGTATAACCCGAATGGGTAGTAAGACGCGGTGCTAAATAATAATAATAATAATAATAATAATAATAATCTTATATAAAGAGGTAATTCAGTATTCTAGGCTTCTATACAGTAAATGCTGGTTTGTTACTAATTAATACTGCCAAGGATCATGAATTTAAACACACCCAAACATAGGCACAAACTACACTTCAGATACAATTAATTTAAAATCAACGAGCTCTCATGCGGCTTCAGAAGGGAGTCAACCATGAATATCTAACTGGGTGCGAGCCACGCCAAAGGGGCAGTGACAAACTCACAAGTTGCGCACCCCAAAACAGGTTAACAATAATGCGCATCGGTTCACAAGAACAACTAACAATATTACTTAACTAAGTCTCAATAACAGGCCTTGAACAACCTAAATGCCTCCTTTCCTATCAGGTGGCACTTTAGATTGTAACATGGCCATACTGGCCAGGGAGTTAGACACACTTCAATGAAATTACAGGTCTAAAGGACCTAGTAAAAAAACAAGAAACATGAACGATACCTCATGTCGTGGTCAACATGACTTTTACTACCAAAACCTAACCTAATTATACATAATAGAGTCGACAAACTTTATAGTGATACACCCTCTTAACTTAAGAGAATAATACTAGCTAAATTACATGACTCGGAACGTAGAGCCTTCGGCTCCTTCAGATGTACAGTAAATAAAAACTTTATGATTTATGACAAGTTTTTCCTGTCTAGACGGTGAGTCTGATGGCACCATCATCGTGACCCCAATATCTTCTAGGTTCCTGTACTGTTGAACGGAGACGAGAGACATCAGTTGTCGAATACAAGATAGTGACTGTGTTTGTGTCCAGCGGACCCAGGCGTTTTATACAAGTTGAACTGACAAGCTTGGGGGGAGAGGGTGAGGGCAATGTTCGGAAGGTTCGAGAAACTTCTCGAAGCTAGCAAAACATGTAGGCTCCGGGCTATGATATGCACACCCTAGCGAGCCATGATCAAATCCACTCAGTCCACTTGGTGGTCTAGTTGAGAACGGAGTTGAATGGAGGTCAGTGCATGTCCGTGCAACTCTTCCCAGGGAGCCTTTCTCACCAGGCGATGTTCCCGAGGCGTGGTATGTAACAAATAATGTTATAACATTAATATGTATATATATATATATTTATTATGGGAAGTCATTCTCTCTAGCTGGCGTAGTTTGTACGGGCAAGGACTGCTGAGCCCACTACACAATATTAGGCTAGTTCTATCCAGTTCACCTCATTACACCCTGTTCCTAACTTGAGCTAGTTTTATCCAGTCCCTCTCATTATACCCTATCTCTACCTTTAGATTGTTGACTGCCCTAACAATGTGTTTTGATTAATACAGTGTATGTAGCTCATCAGCATGTAACCTCCTTCACTTTACATTAGCTTAATTCCTTTTTGTTTGTAACAAATATTTTCTTTATCTCTTTGTTCTCGAGAATCCTAAATTTCTTATCGTACATAGAGAAGTTAATACTTCACGTTTAGCACAAAAACAAGCGATTCGATTGCTTGATTTAGATACTTTCCATATTATTTTGTATTTTAAAAATCAGTTTAGATCTACTATGCCTGTTCTACCAGTTTAATAACCTTTTTCCAATAGTTCAAAATGTTCCACTCCAAGTAGGAAGGTACACTTGAAACGTACAAAAAACATTCACTTAATAGGATTCTGTTGTGAAGGAACTTTTAGAAATGACTAAAATATATTTTGTGTTCAATATTGATAATCGTTTACTTTATTACTGATATAATGTGATACTTATGGATATTATAAATGTAAATAGGGATGGTTGCAGATCACATTATTCCACGAATAAATATATTTAAATGTTTCTTAGTAACCTTACAACTCTCAAAAATGTTCCTTCCTATCTAAACCAGGCTGTATTTTGTTTTCAATTCTGAGTAAAATATAAATGTTTATGATTTCATCAGCATATATATGATTTATTAAAAGTCATAGCTGCAGGGTGATTGAATTGACGTATGAATATTTGAAAATAGATTCAGTATACTGTAGTAGGAATTTGGTAGGAATACACTTTTATAAAATACACTCTCTTTTTTTGCAGTTGGCAAATATAATATTATACTATAGTATTAATGTTATTTTATAGCTATTAACTATATATATATATATATATATATATATATATATCTCTATTAACAATATATATATATATTAACAATATATATATATATAAAGTTATAGCTGCAGATCACATGACTTAACTTAGAAATATTTGAACATAGATTTAGTAAATTTTATAGCAGCAAAATGGATTGTCAACCTTGGTAATATTCGGGTAAAGTTATCGCCTTAGGATCAAATGTTCATGGGCTCAAACCCAGCCCAGGTTGATGGATTTTTCTTGAGCGCTTAAAGTCCGTGACACAACTTCCTTCGGAGGGGAAGTAAGGCCGTTGGTCTCATGTCGATTGTGGCGTGTAAAAGAGCCCTAGAAGGTATGTAAACATATCTTTCTCGGCAAAATTGGTAGGACCTTTCACTCTCGCTCATAGAAATTATTGTGTGCTTATATAATCATTTGGTTCGTCAAATGCACGTTAAATACATAAAATAAATCTAAACATTGAAACAAAAGCGATTCTTCTTATGATAATTTGACTGTAACTGTTTAATACTGTTAATTCCTACCAAAAGTATAGTACAGCATTTATTTTTTATTTTTCGCTCTTACATGTCTTAATACCCATCCATACTATTATTATTGTTTTTTTACTGTGGATTCTGTTTTACGTCATCTCCATTACTCTTGTCAGCGAAATTAGACCGTCACTACACCATGCCGTCTGCCTCCTTCATCTAACAGAATTTTATTATATTTTCAAATCATCTAATATTTGAATCCTCCCTCTTCCTAATATCCTCTTTCCTACAAACATACCTTCTATTACGTCATCAAGAAAATAGTTCCTTCTAAGGATGTGTCCAACCCAGTTTGCTTTGTATTGAAGAATTACCTCCAAAATGGGTCTCTTATCAGCCACATTTTAACTTAACAAAGTGAGTAAAGTTGAGGAAGTCAGAATCTATCAGAAATATACTACCCACATTTTCAACTGGGGAAAAACATTCTACTTAGACCCGTCTGGGATTTGAACGTGGAACTCTCCATCACCATAAAACCAGACTAAATGACGTCTAGTTCACGTGCTTACCGATGCGGTTTTTTTTAATTGTTAAATTAAAAGCACTCTATATTTTCATCTAAATCTTAACGGATTGTTATTCAAAATTAAAAGCGAAAGGATATTTAAATGGAGACAAGGAAATTTTGAACTAAATTTACACTGGCAGACACTCCAAAATATGCAAAAGACTGACAAAATTTCTTCTTTTTTTCTCTAGGCAGGTGTCATGTCATCCTCCGACCGATGGGCAGCAGTGCCCTGCGTCCTGTCAATGCGGAGGAGGGTTTCGACAACCTTGTCCTGTCACAATATGGAGTTGACGTCTGTCACAACGCGTCCCCAACTCTTGAAGCAGGCGTATTGTGCACTCCCCCCCCCCCACCCACCCTCACCCTTCTCTCACACACCCCTCACTTGACGATTGATAAGGAAAGCAGCATCTCAGAGGATTAGGACGGCTATCAATACATCTCAAGTGACTCCTTTAGTCCTGACACAGGTTCATTGAAGAAGGGGGAAGGGGGGAAGTGGGAAGAAAAAAAGAGGTTGGGAAGAAACTTTTGAGAGCACGCACTTGCGATTCTAATCTGAATATTTTTTAAAAGTAGCAACAGGTGAAAAGACCGGGTGAAAAATCTTCACACATTTATCTCTCAACTTCCTGAGAAGATAGCTCTATTGTTGACGACGTCTATTGGTAAGAAGGGGGAGGGGTGATATAGGCTGCCAGTGGGGAGGAGGGGAATGTCAGTAACACGAGAATGTTCATTTTAAAAAAGTATTCAAAGTATAGAAGGGCTGGAGTGGAATGTTGATCTTCTAATGTGGTTGAGGACGTATTAACACAATAATACTTAGCTCGTAACCAGCCCCATGGTGTGGTCGTCAGTGCACCTGGCTATCAGCCTAGAGGTCCCGGGCTCAATTCCCGGCTGGTACATTTAGTATTTTTCTCTTTAGGGGAATAATCCCAATGGTCATTAGGGTTTGTTTAATTAGGGTTAAACTAAGTTAATACTAATACCGTAATAATTATCATCACACACATCTCATGGCGGGCACGTCGTGTAGAAAACCTTCTACAGTGTACCCTGTGCAACGCTCTGTGCTAGCAGAGCTGCTAATAGTATATATTATTATTATTATTATTATTAACACCACGTCTTACTACCTATTAGGGTTGCACCCACTTACACTACTGTGTAATGGTAGGATGATTGTGAGATGAAACGGAGGACCTATAGTTTAACGTGGAATCCGAACCACGGCGGAGGCCTGGCATTCCGATCATTCACAAGTTGTGATTAATACATTTCTTGTCAGAGGTGAAGGAAGGGTTTGGCAATCAGATAAATCTGTGCCGGGACCTAGGATTGGACCCCGGACCCTCAGCACATAAGTCTGACACCTTACCCCTAGACCACAAGGTCACCTGATAGTTTACACATAAGGCGACCTAACGTGGATGTCAAAGTCCCTCCCAGTCATTTCGTATGTGCCATACGAAAAATAATCTTAGTTCCCCAGCTATTATTATAGTTATCATTATTATTATTATTATTATTGTATTTATAGATAATCAATGTAAGTGGCGCTATTAGCGCCTGGGATCGCAATTACAGGAAGCTCGCAACTCATCTGATTTCACAATTCTTGAAGAAAGAATGGCGAGTCAAACCACATTCTTTCATAAAGCCGTTTTTTATTACTACGTTAAGCACCATGGTTCTCAGTGGCTTAATTTAGGAGGTGGGAATGATTAATATGGTTTTATAGTGGCAATGCACCCACATTAGCTTGGAAAAGGATGAAAAAACAGGATTAATAATACACATTTTGACACCACCACTCCCCCTCAATGCATTCAGGTCAGTTGAATGAATTTAACTCTTGTCTTCTCATTCACCGGCAAACAAGTCAATTGCGAGGACAACACCTGATATCGTGCTACCACCGGTTCAGATTGTCAGATCTAATTGGGATGGTCACGTCTTATTCATAGCTCCTCAATGCTTTCAATCAAGTTTAAATTGAACTTTGTGTTTGTTCTGAATTAAATATAATATTACGAGGACTAAATATAAGGTTAGTATAGTTTGGATTGCCAGGAACGAGGAGATTGGAGCTTAATTCACAGACGGATAAATTAAGGTGGTTTTTATTAAATGGTTTTCCCTTCTCCCGATTAAATTCGGGCACTGTCTCAGTGAAACCATGCATGGTAAGCTTGCTGCCCATCAGGATTGTTGAAGGGTAATGACAGGTTTTGAGAAAATACTACACAATACTCAAAACTCCAAAAATAATTGTTATTTGCAAGGGGAGGGTTTAAACACTTAAGTAGTTTATTTAGTATAATTAACTTATCAAATATAAATTAGCTAATTTGTAAATGGCATTCAACTAGTAATAAACATAAAACCAATAAGGAATTAAGAAACTACAACTATATATATATTTTTTTTAAGATTAAAAAAATATACAAATACTTCAAGTTATTGCTATCAGGTAGATCTCATGAATAAAAAGTGTGAATAACAGCCAGAAAATGGTCGTAACAAAAAAAAAATGGCCCTGTCTTTGTTAGCTAACCAGTGGTTACAAGTCCAATTCAAACTACAGCGTCAAGTATCAAATTGAAGTCCAAGAGGCGTGACGTTGTCACAGCTAACAAACGA
>JBCFYV010000012.1:26032198-26046871 GCA_039000515.1 Timema cristinae | reverse complement strand
TATCTTAGTTTTTCTAGATAAGAACACATGATGGTAGTTGAATCATGAGTAATTTTTTTCAAGATATATTAAAAAAAGTTTATTTTTATTTAGCACCACGTCTTACTAAACGTTTGGGTTATAGGAAAAATATTTAAATGTTAGAAAGTGTGCGAGATTTTCTCGTACCAATGTTTTTACATTTAGAAGTGATTTAGAACTATATTTAGTACACGGTATGAATGACATTTCAAAAGAGGAAAAATTTTTGCGGTCAACACTGATATAATTTTATTATTATTATTATATTTTATTATTATTATTATTATTATTATTATTATTATTATTATTATTATTATATTATTATTATTATTATACTGACCGCTGCAGACCACACTACTTGAGGTAGGAATCTTAAAATTATTTTTACTAGCGTTGTATAACTGTTTGACGTTCTTCCTAACACATTTCCACAAATGTTGGCCACACTTTGCCACGAGGACAACTGTAAACATTCCACATTTAATAATTAAAGAGTTATCTGATATCTAGACAAATTATTAGTCTATACCCAGATTTTGTTAGGAATAACAGTACTTGGTGACTACTCTTGTAACTAAAACAATTTTTAATATATTCGCACATCAAGTCATGTGATCTGCAGTTGTCATTTTTGATAGATATTATCAATACCTATAAAATAGCAGTATTAAAATACTAAAATGTTATAATCATTGGCCGCAAAGAAATATGTTTGAATTATCTGTACTGTTCTTGGTTCTTCCAACAAATATCAGCAATTAGATATACTTCATTGTATTCATGCGTCAAGCTACTTTATCTGCAGATGTCATTTTAGAGATATCTTATATATACCTATCAAATAAAAATAATTAAACTATCATTTTCAGTATAAAAATTTTTTCTTTGTGTTTTTTAAAAGGCCCTCCCGATGAAAATTGGATGTCATGATTTATGTTTTTCTCGATACCAATTCCTAAACATTTACTTTTTCAATATTTCTCCAAGCATCTAAAGACACATTAAAAATGTAGAATTTAGTTAAAAGGGTTTCTTACACATTTGAAAATAAATGGTACGTTATACCACACAGGCTCTCTCTTTTTTTTATCATAAAATATAAACATTTACTAAAAATTTGTAAGATTTGTGAAACAATATAAAATGTACACAAAAGGGAAACAATCTATTAGTATACACTGTTGCAGGAACACTAAACTAAAGAGAATATATGTAATAACATATACTGTTATAGACACATTGAGAAGAGACGAACATATCTGTCCAACAAAGATCATAACAATCAATTTCATTTTCAAAGACTTGAATAAAAAAATATAAGTTAAGTATAATTGCTTATAGCTCGGAACCATTCATTTTATAAAAATATGTTTCAAGCAAAAGAGTTTCATAATTTAATAATGTTACATCTTAACAATGATAGGTTATTTCGTATCTCAAATAGTTGTGGGAGAATGATCGAAGTTGGAAATTTCTGCTTATGTAAAGTATCTTCAGAAAATTAAAATTTCAATTTTTATTGTAATGTTAAAAAGTGTCTAGACAAAAAATGTAATCAAAATCGTTAGAGCCGATTTCAATAAACTTTCCTTAAGTAAACTACCCTTAATTTTAGGGCAAGAAACCTAATTCAAAAAAATCCCTCGTGAAAACTATATGAAAATCTTAGGTACAAATAAGTTATTTAGCCTGATCAGTAAAATGGTTTCGGCTATAAACCAAGATACAGACACACAGATGATATCGGAAAAAAAAACACAATTTTTTGATTCAGGTGGTCATGAAATGTCAATAGGCATCAAAACCTCGAATTCGTTTTTTTTTACAATCACAATACTTTCTCCACCCAAAGGTTCACGAGAAAGTTAAAACAAATTTTTAAAAAATTGCTAATAGAAAAAAATTAAACGAAGCTTTTATATTATTTTGATTTCTACAGGATCATTAGAACAAATAGGCAAGTTTGATCACAAAAAACTAAAATGGGCACAATGGAAAATTACCTAGTTCTGAATACTACCGTTTCTTTTAGACACCATAGTTTTCAATTACTTGGATATGAGAGCCAAGGTTCAAGCTTTCAAGAAGCGTGATATTAATATTGATTTTTGATTCTTTAAATGCCAAAAATAATCGAGGTTATCGAGGGATCTAGTTTATATCCCCAGCATAGTTTTGCGTACGTGGTTTGCCATCACACCCTAATATCTAAACCGGTATCTTTGCTTTCTAATTATGTGACGCGATATGGTTAATTTTAAAACACAGATAGTATGAATTACGCATTAAACCTCGAATTGAGTGTTATAAAATGTTTAACTTTGTTTTGATCGATTTCATTGAGTTAATTGTGTATCTTATTTTTATATTTTCATTTTTTTTATAATAAACTTTAGTGGTTGATTAAAATAAAAATATAGCTATGACTAAGCTTTATTTTAATTTGTTTGCTGATTACAAATAATGTTATTTATAATTGAAACTATCACTCCTATCTCCCCCTCTCCCTTCACTAAGCTATACCTATGACCTTGGGGTCCTTTATTCCAGAAGGCAACCCGTACTATGCACACCCTAATGAGCTGAGATGTGCACTTCTAGTGTCCCTAACATATATATGAATCCTTCCTGGTCCTTGTACCTAGACTCTCCAAGATTGAAGTCACTTTTCATTCATCCGAAGCTCGTATTAAATGAATCAGTCTCGTTGTGTTATTGGACGCCCATAGCTAAACACACCACTGGTGAGAGATGTTTAGAAGCGGGTTAGTGGTCCATTGAGGATCTTCGTCACGTCACGATGACTCGAGAGAAAGAGGGTTTGACCCAAAAAGGTGTTGTTGTTTTTTTGGCAGAATGGCATCGTCACTTTTCCCCTCGGAATGTCCCGTCGTTTGTCCATCGATAATTAAGTTTCATGCCTCGTTTAAGGGGATGAGATGTACAAAAATCAAACGGGCTCAGAGAGAATCGTCTGTACATTCCGTGTCATGAAAAGGTTTTTCGGCCTAAAGAATACAGATAAGATTTAGGGCTATTTATATACAGTCGATATTTGGACGTCATGCAATATCCCATTTAAACTGAACTGATTGTTATTTGCCTCAGTTTCAGCCATGGCGGGAATCAAATCCGGCAACGTCAGCTCAATAGGCAAACACGCTACCAACTGGGCTTAAGTTTTGAAATAAATATATTATTGCATTTTCAGTATTAAAATAATATAAAAATCCTATAATGTATTCTACTATATACTTCTACCAACTGTTATTCTAGACAAAAAAACTTTTTCGTTTTGTTTGAATATAGTAGTTGACCTTGAGCGCAAGGTAAAGTAGCTATGAGTTATTCAAAGATGGAGGATGGCCTAACCCAGTGCATCCGACAATCCCGACATGTGAGTGCATCAGATTGTAGAGACTCAACTACCCCATTATTAGATTACTGAAAAGGAGCCTCATATCTCACAAATGGGAATTCATTTATAGTGAATATTTTTTGTACTGTCATATTTTAACTCAGCAGAAAACCAACAACCCGAACAGATATTAAGATGCGGCGATAAAAAAACTTATACATTAAGTTCAAAAGTTATTTGTATGTGATACTAGTTAATTGTTTGATAAGGGATAAAGCCATTTTTAATTCATAAACTTAAGTTCAGCTTGTTTTTATTTAATTTAAAACAATTAGTTTGTATACGTGCTCCATGTTTTACTACCCATCTGGGCTGTTTGCATATTTACAGTGATGGGGTAGAAATGAAGAAGGTATAGTTCTAGAAGAAATACACCCTAGTGTTTGTGGACGGGGAATGGGAAAACATTTAGGTGAAAATAGCCTCAGTACACTCATACAGAAAGGGATAACAGTGTAATATTATACTTATTTCTCTATGCTACATTAACCTGGGATTTGGCAACGACCTTCCCTATTCTTAGACAAGGCCGAAATAGTGAGGCCTTAATTCACATTTACACTGGTGCACGTTTTAATATTATTAAATATCTTATACAATATTATAATGCCTCATTATTATGTTCTTCAACACTTGTAAATGGTTAAACTTGAACTAAATTATATCACCACATAATGCAATTGATAAATAAATGACCCACCTCGATGGCGTAGTTGGCTAACGCGCTAGTCGTGTTGAGCTCAAACACCAAGGACGGGGAGATCGAGGTTCGAATCTCGGTCAGGTGAACTGGGGGTGGTTTTTCCTAAATGGTTTTCAACTCTCCCTCCACGCAAATGCGGGTTCACTTCCTCTAATTCAACCTTCCCAATTCCTAATCCATTAGCGTAATTAGTACTTAAAGCGTATAACCCGAACGGGTAGTAAGATGCGGTGCTAAATATTATTAAATAAGTGCATGTAAATAAATATACATATATTGATTGTCAATTATCAATGTCTAGTATCATAGCAAATCTAATGTAAACTGTAAAAAAAGAGGAAAGTGGGCATTTGATGAACCTCTTCATATCTTCAAAAGCCCCCCTCCCTCCTCCTAACCATTCTGAGTTAACTGTTTTGTTTATAATACTAGCCTAGTACCCACATTATTGGATGTTTTTTATTACATTCTTTTAAAATGTCCACCGTTAATCAAACCCCCAAATATATATTTTAAAATTAGGCAACGTTTATAATACCACAATTTGACAGTTTGAGTGATAAAGGTTCTTTAAAAAGGGCTGATGAAAACTCAAAGAATATCTTTGAACCGTTCTTTATTTGCAACATGGAATCTTAATTATTTTTTTTAACTAGGTGGCGGGAATGTCACAGGTGCATTTCACATATTCACTAACTTAAAAAAATTTTAACTGGCCTGAAATAATATTTATACTTATTACTGATGACATAATTATATGATCAAAACAATCCATCTCTTAAACGATGATGCTTTCTGCAGGGTAAAACTAAAATAGACAAACATCCACACAAATCGAACGTTAGGCTTAAAAAATGTACTTCTGAAAATAAAATAAAAAGTTAAAAAACAAAATGCCACTTTATTCTATCGAAAACTTCACAATTAATGGATTTTTACACCCTCAACCCTTCCCTCCGTACTACTCCACCTCAAATGCAAGAAAGTATAATTTATTACTTTTCTCACGATTTATTTTTCTCTAGTTTTCCCCCACTCTCCCGTCTTACCACCCATCTGAAATATTTGAATGTTGAAACTAATAAGATATGAATGAGAAAGGAAGGGAGGGAGGGACGGAAGATAATTTATTGTTGTTAAATTGAGTTTGTTGGGGTTGTTTTTTGGTCAAATGTTGGTTTTATTGTGTCTGTCCGAGAATTAAACTATGATAAGCCGCATAATATACTGTAACTCTACAGATAATTACATACAACCCACCTCGGTGGCGTAGTTGGCTAACGCGCTAGTCGTGTTGAGCTCGACCGCCGAGGACGGGGAGATCGAGGTTCGAATCTCGGTCGGGTGAACTAGGGGTGGTTTTTCCTAAATGGTTTTCCACTCTACCTCCACGAAAATGCGGGCTCACTTCCTCTAATCCAACCTTCCCAATTCCCAATCCATTAGCGTAATTAGTACTTAAGGCGTATAACCCAAACGGGTAGTAAGACGCGGTGCTAAATAATAATAATAATAACATACATATGTGTGTATATATGCATACCTGCATCAACAGTCTTCCTGTTTAAGATGTCCCTCTCGAAACAATCTGGATTGTTGGTGACGGGGAGGTCAAGATTCGAATCCCGAAATAGTGTAATGCTACTGAATTATTTTACACAACTCACCCTCTCCGCAAATACTGGTACATTCCTCTAAATCATACCGTGCTATTTCTCAATCCATTAGAGTAAATATGCAGATATCCCAAATAGACCGTAAGAAGTGGTTTACAAATACTGTAGGGAAAAGCCGCTCTTTCACGGTCCATTTATCGAGATATTAGATGCACGGAAATCACATCAAAATTCACCTTCATGCATGCTTCACTTGGAAACCATGAAATTAGTATTATTTAAAATAATTACATTTCAATTATGTTGCATTTTTATAAATATTGTAAAATAGTTTCACTGGTCTCAATTCCGTTGTTTTCTAAAGTATAACACAGAAAGACTCGTCAAGACATGACGTTTGGTTTGAGGTGTAATACCTGTCATAGCTACACTCCATTTCATAACAAGAGCCTTATATGATAAATAAAAAAGTAACATCTATGTTCACGTATTCATACGTCAAGTCATGTGTTATGTAGCAGTCATTGTGAAGCCATGCCACGCCTTTCACCCTCCCACCCACCACCCCACAAAATAGGTTTTAGACTTGCACTCGACAGGGCCAAGGGCCTTATTTTATTTGGGCCTACAGTTATGTAGGCTAAGCACACAAAAAATTAATAGTTTAGTTTATAATGTGGACAACACAATTTTGGATTACAAAAAAAAAACACTTAAAACTATTTCAAACTGTGCTAAATTTATTTTGTTCACTTTAAATACTTGTATATGGCAATTTTTAATTACATAATCTAATAAATACTGCTTAGAGTATTTCTCTAACCCACATAAATACCTGGGAGAATATCAGATATTGAATAGTTTAAATAGACAATACATTAATGTTTTTGAATAGATAGCCTCAAATAGCCAGATGTACTTACATCGGTGGGCACGCGAATTAACCGTGAGGTTCATCTGGTCTAGTTTTTCAGTGTTGGGAGGGTATGAAGTGAACTCCAGCTGGATATACAAAGGATGGTGTTTTATAAATGGTTTCCCACATCCCTTTTACTCAAATGCGGTTACATTTACTCTTAATTTTATACTCAAAGTCCAAACGGTTAGTAAGACGGTTTAAAAAAATTTAGAATATAATATAAAAAAACAACGTGTTTATATAGGCTGTGGACCGCAACACGCCCTGAGTTTATGAATCTGGCTCTTTGAACCATTTTACCACTGGTCTAAGGAGTCACTTGGATTTCTAGCAATAGACTAAATCACCCATAACGGGAAAATTAGTGTTTGAATCCTGGTCTGGGGTATGAGGTTTTTCCCAAACGGTTTTACTCTCTCCCTTCACGTAAATGCAGGTACAATTCTCTATTAAATTGTCCTCATCACGAACGCATTAGCATAGTTAGTACGTATGTGTGCAACCCGAACAGTTAGTATAACATGGTGCTAAAAATAAATAAATAAGTTATGAGATGTGATATTCCCTTGTTGCGTTCAGGCCAATGCCTCACCTCGACTCCTAGCCAGGGAGTCTGTTAAAGCACGTTTGACAGATCCCTCGCGTCATTGTAAGGCAAGTCTCCACTTGGTTTATATCTCCAGTTTCAGAAGTTATCTAGGTAGGCCCTACGTGTCCGTCATGTCCTAAAACCCTGTCACTTCTGCAAGACCGTAACAAACCTGTGGCTAAATACGGCGACACTACCACGGGAATAAAACATTTTACAGGCGTCTATTTTTCTTTTCTTTTTTTTTTCGTCGCTACCGGACACAATCCTCGTCACGCAATGGAAAGTAGAGAGTTTTAATGGTTCGTAGGGAGGAATGAGGGTGGAATTAATCATATGTGGAGACTCACTTAATTTACATAATACAATCACCCCTTCTCGAAATCTCGATGCAAAAATAGCCAGTATCATTTATTAAAATGTTAATAATAATGCAACTTTTTTTTATGGGTTTTACATCAATTTCACGTTTTTTACTTTACATTATTTGACAAAGAAACCTAATCAATTTGAATTTTCAAACTTTTGTTTTTTAAACTACGTATACACCTTGTTTTTACAGGTATACAGTGATTTATATCTAATCATACCAGTATTCATGTAATTTAAGGCGTAGAACTCATAATACATCGAATTTCCAATTATGCGAAGGTCATAATTCAAAATACAGTGAAAGTAGTTTATCGTTGTGGGTTTTTTTCATCTCCTTTGTAGGCTTTATCATTCATTTAATTTACAGGTATAGATAAACATACAATGTATAAAGATATACTTTTTTTTATCTAATTGGAAAAATTCCCTTCTAGTGAAAGTAATTACAAACTCGATAGTTTTAAGTCTATATCTATTTTGAAAAAACAGTACTCTTCATTTCGAATTAACATACATGTGAAGGTGACCTGGTGGTCTAGGGGTAAGGTGTCAGACTTCTGTGCTGGCGGCCGGGGTTCAATCCTCGTTCCCGGCACGGATTTATCTGATTTCCAAACCCATCCTACACCTCTGACAAGACATCTTGTGAATGTGGGGAATGCCAGGCCTCCACCGTGGTTCGGATTCCACGTTAAACTGTAGGTCCTTCATTTCATCTCACAATCACCCTACCATTACACATTAGCGTAAGTGCGTATAACCCGAACGGGTAGTAAGACGCGGTGCTATAATAATAATAATTATAATAATAAATAACATACATGTGTAATTAGTAAACTTCCCTTAAGAAAATCATTAGATAGGCCATGTAAGAAATTAAATGTTACCAGATACTTAAAACGCAAATATTATTAGCGCGTAGGAATTCCTGAGTAAGTCCCTAACCAGTAAGCATATTTAGAGCAAGGAATAGGGAAATTGTATCGATAATTTATTAATATTGATATCTTACTTTCGATACGAATGCGATACGTTACTAATATCGATATTTTAATTTCGACATCAATAATAATTTTTTTTCTTGATATTTTGTTTTAATACTTTTATTCACATGAGTTCCGAAAAATAACCCATCTATATAATTAAATCCATGTGAATTTTGTTTATCTATAGCCTACAGATTATTTCTCAAACTTCCCGACAGTGTATAAAACTAAACTTGCTTATCACACTGATTATTTGTTGTAGTTAGCTACTCCAACATTCTTATTTATTTTTATTTTATTTAGCATCGCGTCTTACTACCCATTTGTGTTTTACGCTTAAGTACTAATTACGTATGGATCAGGAGTTGAGTAGTTGAATTTAGAATAAGTAAGCCCGCGTTTGCGTGGAGGGAGAGTGGGAAACTATTTAGGGAAACCCCCTCCCCAGTTTACCTGACCGAGATTCGAAACTCGATCTCCCCGTCCTCGTCAGTCTAGCTCCCACGACTAGCGCGTTAGCTAACTACGCCACCGAGCCGGGTCTCCAAACAGTCTTAGAGCTGAACATTACTCAGGGGGGATTTAGCACACCATGATCACGTGACTATGGAGCATCCCCTCTTTATGAGAAAAATCTTAAGCTTGGAATAAATAAATCCCGATAACGTATAGAGCCATTGACCAAAATTACTCTACCTACCATTTTGAAAAGTCTAAAAATAGAGAGAAAATAAAACAACAACCAGGAACAGACTTCGAGTGAAATCCGAAATTGTGAGTTGTTATAATTTATGTGTTTGTCTAAGTAATTTATTACTTTATACCCACTCTCTAATGAGATGTTTAAAAGTTTCTGCTACCACGTTCGGGAATGTGCTCTACCTATATTATCAGATTGTTATTACATCATTATTTCTGATTTTATATGCAGAATAGGAAAAACTATATTTCTTATTAGAAGCTTTGTTTATTGCTACTAGATAAGTATAAAATTCTAAAAGATAGAAAATAAATCATCAAAATGTTCGTACATGCAAAAACGCTAAACACCTTTATATTAGGATAAAATCCCTATTTATTCAGCCTGACACCTTAGATTAGTCGATATCATGTCTGTCTACTGAGTTAAACGTCCCAGGTTCGATTCTCGGCATGGCCGAAAATTTCTCATTGGTTTGAAGTGGGTTTAATCTTTATCAGTGATGAACGACCGGGTGCTGGAAGTTGTGTCAGTTCTAGACTTAAATTAGTTTATAAGTCGCCTACTGATATAATTAGTTGATCCAGAAAGTGCACGTTAAATACCTTAAATAAGTGAAAAAGAAAAAAACTTGTTATACTGATTCTTTTCTTTCGATACGAGAAATGAATAAAGTAACGATACCTTTCTTCCGATACCAGAAATGAGTAAAATATCGATATTTTTCTTCCAATCCCAAAAATGAGTAAAATATCGATATTTTTTATTCCAATACCAAAAATGAGTAAGTATCGCTATTTTCTTTCGATACCAGAAATGAGTAAGATATTGATACTTTTCTTCCGATACCAAAAATAAGTAAATTATCGATATTTTTATTCCAATACCAAAAATGAGTAAGTATTGCTATTTTCTTTCGATACCAGAAATGAATAAAATATTGATACTTTTCTTCCGATACCAAAAATGAGTAAAATATAGATATTTTTCTTCCGATACCAAAAATGAGTAAGATATCGATATTTGTATTCCAACACCAAAAAATTAGTAGGATATCTATATTTTTTCTTACGATACCAAAAATGAGTAAAGTATTAATACTTTTCTTCCAATGCCAGACATAAGTAAAATGTCGATACTTTTCTTCTGATACCAAAAATGAGTAAATTATTAATACTTTTCTTCCAATATCAGAAATGAGTAAGTACCACTACTTTTCTTTCGATACCAGAAATGATTAAATATTGATATTTTTCTCCCAATACCAAAAATCAGTACGCTATCAATATTTTTCTTCCCTTTCCAAAAATGAGTAAGAAATCGATTTTTTTCTTCCAATACCAAAAATGAGTAAAGGATCGATACTGTTTTCCCATTCCTACTTGACATGCTTCCGTCCGAATTCAAACCAGACGAGTGACGTCATAGTGTCGGCAGTGTCGACAAGAGTCAAGTTAACATGTTTATTATTTGAAAATGCAAAACAAATGTGGCATTTATTACCATTTTAAAGGAAAAGGGGTGACAGGGAGAAGAGGGGTTGTTTTCTAAAAAAAAACTTTATCTTATCATTAGTATTCATAAAACCACACTCCCACAGACGCACGCACGCGAGCGAGCGAGCACGCACGTTTTCTAGTACTATAACGGGCCGGCGCGTGTACTTACAATTGAAGTTTAACGTTGAAAACATTGTTATCTTACCTGAGAGGCAGCAGGAAGGTTTGTGGAGAGAGAAAGGGGTGAAGTTTCACGCCCCCTCATGTCACGTGATACAGAGCTATGTGATGGACAGGTAAAGGGGGCTGTAATGTTCTCGTATATTCTCGACCCTATATTCTTAAATGCACACGTATGGAGATCAACGTGACGATCCCGACGTAATGTCATTCCTTTGAGGCGGATCCAAAGAAGAAGAAAATTCAGGTTTCAGACAAAAGTTCCAAGGGATTTAAAGAGAATAGATTGAAATTCTAAAAATTGTATTATTAAATTGATATTTCAATCCAAAATTTTGTATTTTATTCCGCCGGATATTTTGTTTATAACGTATACTTTGTTGAAAGGTCTCCAAGCTTTTATTCATATTTTAGAGAGAGTTTGATGACACTGGCAGATGTCCTTTATTCAGATTTGAACAAACTTAGAAACCTTAATTACTAATGCTATTTTATATTGTGAAAAACAAATAAAATTTTTATAAAATTGCCTCATGGAGCCTGAGATAGCTAAAGCTAAACCCATTTTAAAACTGTTAGCCCAGATACTAACCCAGTTTAAAAACGCTGCCTTAAGCCATGTGAACATCGTTAATGGATTGAGCTATATGTTTATAAAAGGGGTCACACAGCTATAGACCTCAGTATCGTATATTCTAGTTCGTAATTGGTAGGTATATCGGGGTTCGAAACCAATCTTGCTACTTTGAGGTTTGTTTTTGCCTAAATATATTACAATACATATCCTCTTAACTCTACCTTCCTCATCGCTACCCTAGTAATGTAAATTAGCGTATGGCCCAAACTAAGACACGCTGAACTAACACCTAGGGGACTGGATGTTGTTTGTGTCTGTTATAGAATTAGGTCAATTTAATAAGTTGTGTGTTAATAAATTCAGTGAATTGCGAAAATGCAATTAAATGCCTCAAATACAAATGTTAAAAATGTTTTGCTATCTATATAGGTTAATATATATAATTTATAAGCCAATTCCAGTAATTGAAACTAAGAGAAAACTACTGAACTAATTTTGACAAACAAACCTTCATTTTAAATTTTAGGGGTCCAGAATATCGATAAAGATAGTATAATTCCACGAAAACTTGTTATTCTTAACGGATTTCTAGTTTTCTTCTGTGTGAGCTGTGGTTCATCTGTATAACTATTGTTCGTTTGGATCACTATGATTTGTGTACGATGGTATAGCAGTAAATAAAATATTTCTCTTTGACTAGTATTAATAACCGATAATTACTTGAGTGGTTTGTTTGGTGCAACAAATAGATAGAGAGCTGGATGAGGGGTAGTTTTAAAGTTACTATCGTGATGTGAAGGAGAAAAAAATGTATACGTTTTGCTTAAAATTAAACACTGCAAGTTCAAAACCTATATAAACTAGCCTTTGACCAGTATATATTCACATAGAGAGTCAAGTGACGCCTCATTACAGACCCGCTTCGGTGACTGCGCTATCTAACGCGCTACTCTTGTAGTAGGCTAGACTGCTGATGACGGGGAGATCGAGGTTCGAATCTCAGTCTTGGGTGTACTGAGGGTAGTTTTTCAGAAATGGTTTTCCACTCTCCCTCCACGCAAACGCAAACTCATTTCTTCTATATTCAACCTTCCCGATTCACAACCCATTAGGGTAATCATTACTTAAGCGTATAACCCAAACGGGCAGTATGACGCGGTACTAAAAAAAAAAGAAATTACAAGCCTTATTCTATATAACCTTTCCCAATAAATAGTTGTGTGTACATTTTAGCGCGATAGCCTTCAACCATCGCTGTGACGATACACTAGGATTAATATAAAATATATTCTTGAACCCCCGACACACTCCTAGGCTCACTCTCAGCCACGCCCCAGTAGGTCCGTCGTATCAAGGAAAAGGATGTCTCGTGGCGGATGTTACCGGTTGTGAAGTTGAAGGTGGATCGGCCGGTCCTGTCTCTGTGACGGCGACATCCACTCCTCTTCGCCCCCAGACTTGAGAACACGCTTCCTCTACACAGCACACGTTGGACCACATGGCTCTATACTAGACAGTGTTATTATTAGCACCGCGTCTTACTACCCGTTCGGGTTATACGCACTTACGCTAATGTGTAATGGTAGGGTGATTGTGAGATGAAATGAAGGACCTACAGTTTAACGTGGAATCCGAACCACGGTGGAGACCTGGCATTCCTCACATTCACAAGATGTCTTGTCAGAGGTGAAGGAAGGGTTTGGTAATCAGATAAATCTGTGCCGGGACGAGGATTGAACCCCGGCCGCCAGCATAGAAGTCTGACACCTTACCCTAGACCACCAGGTCACCACTAGACAGTGAAACAAAATGTATCAGAGGATTAAAAATCATCTGTGTGTGTCTTATCTAGAGAATAAACGTATTTTGGTTTCTTGTCCTGCGTCCGTTCGGATCCGTACGTATTGGATGCACATATCATCTACGCTATAAAGAGAAAAGGATGAAGAAGGTAAAATAGTAGAGGAAATGTACCTTGCTTAGAGGGTATTTGAGAAACCATTTAGGAAGCGCCACCACAGTACACCCAGCCGAGATTTGAAACTCGATCTCCCCGTCACCAGCAACCCAGTTAAACACAAGAGTTACAAGATAGACCACGTAACTACTGATGTGGCTTGTTAAATACTAGAGCTACTGCAAAATAAACCACAAATTATTTGATTGTGCTGTAATTGCTTTGAAAGGGCTAATAATTAAATTCAGAATTTCAAACATATATATGTATATCCATCTAAAAATGTACCCACATCAGTGGCCAAGGGGGTCATGGTGTCAACTTCATCCGGTCTGATTTGATGATGACGGAAAGATCGGGGCTCAAATTTCAACCAGTTGTACTGAAAATTGCTTTACTTAATTATTTCCCATTTTTCCTCCCATGAATGCGAATACATTTTTTCTAATACTCTACTGCTCTCATAATTATCCTATTAGTGTAAATTTGGACATATACTGTACTGGTAATAATATGCGTCTCATAGATTTTTTTCAATGCATTTTAAATGTCTATTTAGGTCTTTACACATCATATTTAAACAAAGTGGTTTTATTTAGCTCGAAGTACAAGCTCAGAGGGTTTTTTTTCTAGTTCTGGGACCATATTTTTCATGAACTTCGAATTCTTCTTATCTCAACTACTTTGTCATCATTCCTATGGAACTTATTATTATTATTATTATTATTATTATTATTAGCACGGCGTCTTACTACCCGTTCGGGTTATACGCACTTACGCTAATGTGTAATGGTAGGGTGATTGTGAGATGAAATGAAGGACCTACAGTTTAACGTGGAATCCGAACCACGGTGGCGACATGGCATTCCACACATTCACAAGATGTCTTGTCAGAGGTGAAGGAAGGGTTTGGTAATCAGATACATCTGTGCCGGGACCGAGGATTGAACCCCGGCCGCCGGCATAGAAGTCTGACACCTTACCCCTAGACCACCAAACCGCCCTATGGAACTTAAACCCAGTGGCAATTTGAACCAATCCATTCCCAAATATAGTCGGGCAATATGTTAATGGGCTTACCTACTAGGGCCTACATAGCGAGGTATAATATAACTAAAATAATTAAACAATAGCTA
>JBCFYV010000012.1:26020470-26032098 GCA_039000515.1 Timema cristinae | reverse complement strand
TTATACGCACTTACGCTAATGTGTAATGGTAGGGTGATTGTGAGATGAAATGAAGGACCTACAGTTTAACGTGGAATCCGAACCACGGTGGCGACATGGCATTCCACACATTCACAAGATGTCTTGTCAGAGGTGAAGGAAGGGTTTGGTAATCAGATACATCTGTGCCGGGACCGAGGATTGAACCCCGGCCGCCGGCATAGAAGTCTGACACCTTACCCCTAGACCACCAAACCGCCCTATGGAACTTAAACCCAGTGGCAATTTGAACCAATCCATTCCCAAATATAGTCGGGCAATATGTTAATGGGCTTACCTACTAGGGCCTACATAGCGAGGTATAATATAACTAAAATAATTAAACAATAGCTATTTAAATATAGATTACCCGCCTCGGTGGCGTATTTAGCTAACGCGCTAGTAGTGTTGTACTCAACTGCCGAGGATGGGGAGATCAAGGTTAGAATCTCAGTCGGGTGAACTGGGGTGGTTTATCCTAAATGGTTTTCCACTCTCCCTCCACGAAAATGCTGGTTCACTTCCTATGAATTCACCCTTCCCTATTCCTTACCCATTATCGTAATTAGTACTTAAGCGTATAACCCGAACGGGTAGTAAGACGCGGTGCTAAAACAATATAGATATAGGCTACCTACCCAAGCTATCTAATAATTTCAATCCATGATAAATATAATATCATCTTGTTTTTAAAGAAAAACTTATTTTGCTGTCATCCATAACACCCACTTTACTTTAAATTGTTTCTGCCAAAATGAATTTAACTATGATCATAATTACGTGGTATTCATCTTTCTAAGTGCTTTTCTTATATAATCGCGTCTTACTACCCGGTCGGGCTACATATATATGTATGAATTAGGGATGATAAAGATTGAATTTAGAGGAAGTGTACATGCGTGGAGGAAAAGTGGAAAACAATTTAGGAAAAAAAAAACACCTTTAGTACACCCAGCCGGGTTATAAACTCCGAACTCCCTGTTATCGGTAGACTAGTCTAACACGTGAGAGCAAATAGTTGAATGATTAAAAGTTGGATATCCAAAATTATAATCGTTATCCATGTTTATGTTACTTTTGAAAATGTCTAATCAAATAAATATTTCAAATTTTAATCTAAACTCCGTTTACAAACAAGTGGGGACATTAATTTCGTATATGTATTACATTTTAATTTAATAATATATTACACAAATAAAATTATTTATTTGACGTAATTTAAATATATATTATAATATATATATATATATACAGGCGCGGATCCAGAAAATTTTCATAGGGGGGTCATGATAATTATAAATAACATAACTACTACTACTACTACTACTACTACTACTACTACTACTACTAATAATAATAATATTAATAATAATAATAATAGTAATAAATAATAATAATAGTAATAATTAATAATAACTATAAAACCTATACAAAACATTGTTCAAACGTACCTCATATTTTATAAATGCATTAATTGCATTTTCCTCTTATTCTTTTGAGCAAATTTCTCCAAAACTTCATCAGGATGTACTTCTATGCTTCGATGAATATTTAACATGGCCAAACCATTTAATCGTTCCTCATCCATATTTGACCTTAAGTATGTCTTTAACCTTCTTAGGGTAGAAAATGATCTCTCACTAGTGCAAGTAGTCACGGGAAGAACAGACAAAATGTGGAGAAGAACTTTAATGTTTGGGTAAAAACCATCTGAAGCATGCATTAAGCTGTCAACCGCACTAGATGGACACTCTGCCTTAGATTTATGTTTCAAGCGTTGTTGCCACAAGTCAATCTCTCCACGAAGTTCTGACGAAGTCCCAGGAAGGCCATTAGCATATGTTTGAGCTGCTTGTAATAAAATTTCATTGTCTTGGTTGGCAAATGCTGGTATTAAACCGTATAATGTGATAATATTATTATGTCCAGTTGATGAAAATCTAGTTGACAATTCAGAAATAAGATAGTCCACAAATGGCAGGTAAACATTTAGTCTATAATATTCCTCAGGACTATATGCAGCAACATTTGGCCCATGAGTTTGTGTCCGAAAGGTCCTTGGTAAAGTGATGTCAATTTCATGTTTTACAGCCAAATTCACCGATTCATTATAGACCTCTGTATATTTATTAGGGTTATTCCGATAATCTTTCAATGTCTCTAAAACATTTGCTACCATATTATAGAAGTTTTTCAGGTCTAACGAATGGTTTTGAAACTGACGAGACAACGTGACTGTTATACTGAAGATAAATGAAACAATATACAGAGTTATAATAAATTCAAACCTGAGAACTGAGGTGAGTAAAAGTGCTGACTTTGATGATAGTGCTTCCGCATAAAATACTTGTAGGAAACATACAACTGCATCAAAAACATGTAAGAATTGTAAAAATGCATCGTGTCGTTCTACCCAACGCGTCTCACAAAGCGTTTTGAGTTTGCACTTTGTTTCTTCAGGGTATTGTTCATGTAGTTTTGCTTTCATTAAAGCTGTTCGTTTACTGGATTCTCTTACTTCATTTGTTACGTTACTGACCACAGCAGTAGCGTTCCTTATACTTGTTAGAGAACATGCTTTAGAAATGGACAGATTTAGTTTGTGAGAAGCACAGTGCATATATATAGCAAGAGGCTGCTTTTCCCTAATACGAGCTTGCACACCTTTGATTTTACCAGACATGTTAGACCCTCCATCGTACCCTTGACCACGCAGGTTCTCAATTTTTCAAGAAGTAAGTTTGTGAGAGCCTCGCCACTGAGATTTCTCGCTTCCACAAAACCTAAGAATTCTTCTCGAATTTTGAGTGAAAGTATGTCCAGAAATCTAACACAAAGACTCATCTGTTCAACTGTTCCAACATCCGTTGTTTCATCTGCTTGTACCGAAAAAAATTGCCCTGCTTTAATAGACTTAACAATTTTACTAAGGATAACTTCTCCAAAAGCTTCAATTAATTCATTCTGAGTTGTTTTACTAATAAATGTTGCATTTTTAGGTGCTGTTTTTATGTGATTCTTTAAATCACTATCACCGGCATCAATACGGAATCTTAAAAGTGCTCGAAAGTTTCCCTCATTTTCTGTGCTATCGTTTTCGCTAAGCTCTCCATCATCACGATGACCTCTTAGGGGAAAGTTTTGTCGGCCACATAGTATAACTGTCTTTATCATGGGTATCAAACGTGCTCGATTTTCTTCAATTCTTTTTTTCACTTCACAATTTAGTCTGACTTCAACTGATTGTGTCCTGTTTTAAAATGTATTCTTAAATTCAGAACATTTTATAATTGCTGTTTTATGATATTCATTGGAGGCATGTCCGCAAAGCATTTCATTTCCTTTTTTGTAGTTTAGAAACGGAGTCCGTACAAAGCTTCCGAGAGATATTCTACTCCTACCTCCTTCCTTTGATCCAAAAAGTACACATGCAATACAATAAGCGCCATTGTCCTTAGCACTGTACGTCAACCAAACAAACTTGTCCAGCCATGATCTTTGAAAATGTCTAATACCTCCTGACTGAACAACATTAGGGAACTTGTAGCTTAGTGGTGGAGTCCACGGTTCTACTAGCATGTGGTATTTTAAATCATCAGAAATAGTTTCAGCTCCAACAAAGTTGCCCATATCAAATTTTTCTGGTCCTACACTTTCTATAGAGATTTTAGTGTTTGAATTAGATCCACTGGTTGAGGGTGAGTCACAAATAAAGTTCACTGACGCACTATTTTCAATTAAATCCACAGTTTCACAAAATTGAATAGCAGGAGGAAGTATCAAAGTCACAGTATCACAATGACAATAGGCAGTAGCACAATAACCATAAAAAACAAAACACAAATATCACACTCACAGTTTACTAAGAGTAAATAAAACCATCATAGGTCATTATAATCACAAAGAGACTGAAATATTTATATATTACACTTTATTGCACATAAGCATTAACAAAACGAAACACACACGTAAAATGTTCCACGTCTAAGGCCACTTGAACGAATCGCTCCGGTATACTAAAAGTAAATATTTCCAGCTACCTCTGACTGGTTTGAAACAGATTAGCGTATTTTTCACTGGAAGGGGGTAAGTCTTTCTAAAAATAGTACACTCCACCCCTATTTAACTAGGTCCATTACTTGTGTTGAAGACAGGTGTATGAGGTGAACAGCCTGCACTAGGAATTCAGTAGGGGTGTGCAAATCTTCGAAATGTCAAAGTCAAAGTTGAAGCCTAAGTCACCTTCGATTCGACTTCGTCACTTCGACAACCACTATAACCTTAGCATCTTGAGAAGTTTTGAAGTTATAATAAAACCTCTATAAATAACGAAAATATTTGAAAATCACTAATTACTACCCATTTAAATAAATTATAATAATCACATAACAGCAATAAAAAGTATTTTAACACTAACTTGATAGTGTAACGCAAGCAGGAATAAACTCAGATATGTCAGCATAAAAATAATATAATATAGTGTGTTTTTTCCCTACTAAACTTTATCTTTATTTAGAAGTATTAGTAGATAATTTAAAAATTAATAATAGTGTTATTTGATAAAAAAAACTGTATTTGGTTTCAGCTTCAACCTTTCTTGTCATGCTTCAATCTTTGCTTCACCTGAGACTAAAAGAACATTCGCACATCCCTAGGAAAGATAAAAACTTTTATGATTTAATTTTTTTGGTATTTTCTTTCTAAATATACATTTTTTAAATTAATTTTCTTAACACCACAGGGGGGTCAGCTGACCCTTTGACCCCCCCCTGTATCCGCGCCTGTAAAATATATATATATATTATATATATATATATATATATATATATATATTATATATATATATATATATATATATATATATATATATATATATATATCAATGTTCTGTATATCCCCTTCAATTTGTAGAGGCTTGGACTTATTAATGCACGAAACCTAACCACTTTGACCAAGATTGGAAAATATTTTGGTTCCACAGTTAACTCCTTATCACAGTTAATAATAAAACAATAATCAACTGTGACAAATGTTACAGTAATTTAGGAAGCTATGAATCGATCTCTGATCGAATAGCAACTTAGTCTCTAACAGCTGAATTATAACCAATACACGCTTTGAGCTCGACTGCTGAGGGCGGGGAGATCGATGTTCGAATCTCGGTCGGGTGAACTGAGGGTGGTTTTTACTAAATGGTTTTCCACTCTCCCTCCACGCAAATGCGGGTTCACTTCCTCTAGTTCAACCTACCCAATTCTTAATCCATTAGCGTAATTAGTACTTAAAGCGTATAACCCGAACGGGTAGTAAGACGTGGTGCTATTATTATTATATTATTATTATTACTATTATTATTATTATTATTATTATTATTATAACCAATACAGACTCAGCTTTATTATCTGAGCGAGTTTTTTCATAGTTTCCAGAAGAGATTATAAATGGCTGAAGAAAGTTGTTTATAGGAGTGGAGAGAGAATGGTAAAACGTCGGTGATATATCACTAAAAAAATGTCAATGAATCACGTCACCGGCTATCCAGTTTATTGCAAGACTCACACTCTAAGCTGCGTGACTACAGGTGTGGGTTTTTTAGTGCATTTTAAAATGAGCGAATTATATGACATAGAGACTATCTTATTTCCAGAGTGGACCATTAATTAATTATTGAGGTAGTTTAATATCAATTTAACGATTTAATTTTTACGACTGCACATGAAAATCGAGCCCAGTGTTCTTAGGTTACTATACAAACACACCCTTGACTGATCTAAGCAGGGGTGGATTCAGGATTTTCATGATGGGGGTGCGGGTGCTCTCACGGGATCGGGTCGGAGGAGGATTCCCTCAAGAGATTTTGACAGAAAAATACTTCAAAATTTAAGAGTAAGTCTTAAAGCAATTTTTCAGTGTAACCCTAGACTTGAGAATAATCCTCAAATAAAGGGTATGACTAGAAATTTGCAATTAGTATTGAAATTTATTAAAATTAAATAGTTAGAACATCAACAAATAGTAAGTATTAAGAGGGAAATAAGTTTAAACATTATAACAATTATTATATAAATAATTTTTTTAGCTATTCAATTGATTGGACAAAATAGATGGAATTATTCAGATTTTAAGCACTCAAACTTTAACTCTATAGTAAAGCTATTGTAGTTATTTCTTATTCAAACTCGAAATTTTATCACTAAGCCATACTAGCATAATTATGTGTGTGGTAATATTTTGTTTAAAGCACTTTATTTAAAAATAAATTATTTAAAAGATATTTATTTATTATTAATAATGGAAATAGTAATAATAAAATGCCAGGCCTCCACCGTGGTTCGGATTCCACGTTAAACTGTAGTTCCTTCATTTTATCTCACAATCACCCTACCAATACACATTAGCGTAAGTGCGTATAACCCGAATGGGTAGTAAGACGTGGTGCTAATAATAATAATAATAATAATAGTAATAATAAAAATGATAAAATAAATTTAAACCTAAACAAGGTTTGTGCAACAAGGTGAGAAAGTAAGATTAATATTTTGAGGGGGGTGCTCGCCACCCGTGCCCCCTCCTGGATCCGGCTTTGTATCTAAGGCATTGAATGTCTTGCTAGCTTCAAATTGTATGGTAAATTGCTCATGTAATTAAAAAAAAGTACAAGCATAGCACACTATGATGCATTATTAAAATGAAACAACTAAACAAACTCGGTCGGGTGAACTGGGGGGTGGTTTTTTCTAAATGGTTGTCCACTCTCCCTCCACGCAAATGTGGGTTCACCTCCTCTAATTCAACCTTCCCAATTCCTAATCCATTAGCGTAGTTAGTACTTAAAGCGTATAACCCAAACGGGTAGTAAGACGTGGTGCTAAATATTATATGATATTATAATTAAACAAAATATTTCTTTTTGTTTACTGTTTAGTCAGAAATATCGCAGATTATTAACATTTTATAATATACGTATGTTTTCTGTCCCCCTATATCATCTTGTATCATACATTCTTTTTTCCAAATTAAGGGCTCATCTTATATCTTACCAACCGAGGTATCAGATAGGTCTACACAATTAAACTCAAACCAGAAATCGCATTCAAGTGCAAGCTTTCTGCATTATTCACTATGAAAGAGCAAAATAAGGATTATACGGTGGAATATTTTTTTCGTTCTAATCTGTTTTTAAATTTTTGTTTGAATACGGTAAAACTGCATCAATGATCTTAGGTCAAGTATTTAACCCTCTTCGGGGGCCGCATGGTCTAAGTAACTGTCAATTACGGAAATATTGAGATTCAAACCTCAGTCGGGTGTATGGAGGGTGGTTTTCCTAAAATATTTTCCACCCTCCTTACACACACATTCGAGTAATCTTCCTTCAAATACAACATGATAAGTAAATAAGCGTATAACACTAACGGGTATTAAGACGTGGTGCCTAATAAAATAATATAGAACCCAGAACACCTCACCCTGACGCGAAGTCTGTTTCGAGCTGTATTACTTACGTTATGAGAGGTCTACTAAGTAAATTTAAATTTGCCATCTAGCTTCCTTGAATTTCAATACCCTTTTTAAGTAAAATTTAATTTCAAACCATAGTTTTAAATTAAAATATAATAAAATAATATCACTACTATTTAGGTGGTAATTAGTATTTTTAATGTAATCTAAACTTCAAACCATAGTTTTAAATTAAAATACAATAAAATAATATCACTACTATTTAGTTGGTAATTAATATTTTTAATGTAATCTAAATTTCAAACCTTAGTTTTAAATTCAAATAAAATAAGATAATATCACTACTATTTAGTTGGTAATTAGTATTTTTAATGTAATCTAAACTTCCAACAATATTTACTATAGTTGAAATATGAGTCCTGGACACGGAAATTGTACCTGTGAAATTATTCAACTCCCCCTTTGCCCCTGGACAGATCGAGGGTAAGAGCGCTAAGCCAAAAGTTCTAAGTTCAACACCGTGTTACTTCTCAACTGAATTTAACCTTATTGAAAAAATATATATATTTAGTGACAGCTGTATCTGTAACTAATTTAATTCCCATCACATTAAAACTAAGCTGTTAATTATTGTGTGGTAAGAATAATATTTGCAAAAATATTATTTTTATTATGTTCAATGAGTGGCACATTATTAATGGTTGTGCTAGAATTTTTAGAGAGGAATAATGGTATATTTATTTTCTTATCTTTGTGCAGGAGAAATTCAGGAGCCGGTGCAAAATAAACAACTGGTTTGCTTTAGCACATTATTAACAAACAGGAGAAGCCATTGTAGTGAGGATTTTCACACAGGAATATCTTGGCTACCGTTTACGTGAAACAAGCTAATAAAACATACCAAAATTTGAAAAACAAATTTCCATTCTGATAAAAAATACTCCACTGTAATCAAAGACATCCTTTGGGAACGGATGCAAATTTTTTATTACTTATTTTTACAATGTGAGGAGATTAGTTCTTATTTTATATTCTCATGACCTTATATATCACCTGCTTTGGTGGCCGCATGGTCTAATTCACTATTCTCGCAGTAGACTAGATTGCCAATGACGGGGAGATCGAGGTTTGAATCTCGGTCAGGTGTACCAAGGATGGTTATTCCTAAATGGTTTCCCACTCACCTTCAACGGTAATATGGGTACACTTCCTATAAATATAACCTTTGTAATTCATAAAAACATTTGCATAATTAGTAAATAAGCATATAACCCGAACGGGTAATACAACGTGGTGCAAAAAAAATCTATTATACTCTCAAACTTTTTGTACAAAGTGCTAATCCCATAGTTGGCAGATTACTTTATTATTATTATTATTATTATTATTATTATTATTATTATCACCACGTCTTACTACTCGTTCGGGTTATACGCACTTACGATAATGTGTAATGGTAGGGTGATTGTGAGATGAAATGGAGGACCTACAGTTTAACGTGGAATCCGAACCACGGTGGAGGCCTGGCATTCCCCACATTCACAAGGTGTGTTGTCAGAGGTGAAGAAAGGGTTTGGTAAACAGATAAATTTGTGCCGGGACCGAGGATTGAACCCCGGCCACCAGCACAGAAGTCCGACACCTTACCCCTAGACCACCAGGTCACCCGACTACTTTATCAAAGTGTATTTTTAGCTAAAATAATTTTGCACAGCACGTTGAACTCACTTATGAGTCATTGTATGCTTATATAGCTACCTACAATAAATATGGGATGGATTTAATTTACTTCGTATTCATTTTTTAAAATGGTAATAATTGGTGCTTGCGTATTTATTTAGATGAACTTCCAGACTATTTTTGCACAGGGCCATACTACCCGTACAAATATACGGACTTAATCACACTAACGGGCTCGGAATGAAAAAGGTACGATCTATAGGAATCGAACCTGAATTTTAATGAAAGACTAGTTGGAAATTATTTAATAAAAAGCACCTGGGTTTAGCTCAAACCTGGAACTCCCTACTATCAACAAATCAGAAAAAAAGAACGCAACCACCGCTGTGTGTGGTAAGATGTCATCCGAGCTTGGTACTTTCCCGCCATATTCGTACAACGTATCCACGCTCGTATCAGTGGTCGATTGAATAACATCGTCATTGACGGGGAAGTCTAGGGTTAAAAGCCCGCACTAGGGAGGGACTATTCAATACCATTTAGGTTTTCCAACCCTCCCTCTAAGTTAGTTCAAGTGCACTTCACCCAATAATCCTTATCCACTGTTTTTTTTAGCACTGAGTCTTCCCGTTCTGGTTATACAAATTTTAATTATTATTATTATTATTATTATTATTTGGGGAATGCCAGGCCGCCACCATGGCTCGGATTCCATGTTAAACTGCAGGTCCTTCATTTCATCTCACAATCACCCTACCATTACACATTAGCGTAAGTGTGTATAACCCGAACGGGTAGTAAGACGCGGTGCTAATAATAATAATATTATTATTTAGCACCGCGTCTTACTAACCGTTCGGTTTATACGCTTTAAGTACTAATTACGCTAATGGATTAAAAATAGGGAAGGTTGAATTAGAGGAAGTGATCCCGCATTTGCGTGGAGGGAGAGTGGAAAACAATTTAGGAAAAACCACCCCCAGTTCACCCGACCGAGATTCGAACCTCGATCTCCCCGTCCTCAGCAGCCGAGCTCAACACGACTAACGCGTTAGCCAACTACGCCACCGAGGTGGGTCAAATTTTAATTACGCCAATAGGATAGGTAAGAGGAAAGTTCGTGGAGGGAGAATGGGAACACCTTTAATAAAATCCACCCATATGTACACCTAACCAGGATTAAAATGCTGATCTCCTTATAAACCCAAAACCTAACTAGATGAGCATGCCATTTAGTTCGCACGCTCACCAATGCTGGTACATAAGCAGTTAATTGTAGGCCTACTGAATACAGTATTGAATTAAGTGCTTAGATGTTGCCAATGTTCACGGGGCACTAGTAAAATGCCTAAATCTCCTTAGACTCCAACAATTTCTTACCTATTTACATTGACGTTAGATACAAAGCTTCTCAAAAGAAATAAAATAACCAATAAAGAATAAGAGGAAGATCAAACGGCAGATAGGATTTTTTTTTTCTCAAGCGTATGTTTGATTCGGTAGCATGTCTCATGTATAAACACTGACAAGTGTGTGTATGTGAGGTTTTTTTGATACACAGAACACTATTTCTGTTTCAAACAAACACTCGGAGAAGATTTGAACTTTTTTTCAATAAAAAAAACATTCAAAGAGTGTAAATAGGGGACGTTTTTGTGGTTGGCCAGTGGCAGAAGTGATGTTTGTTTACATTGGATTGGCTCCGTCTTGCAACTGACCAGTGGAATGATTCTGAAACATTTCTCGGGGAATTGAACCAGGCTTATTTTGTTTCCCGGATTCAGTTTGCACTCCATGGAGCCACTAGCATGAGTCAGGGTTCAAAGATGGTGTAATATTATTATTATATCACAGCGTCTTACTAACCATTCATGCTATATGCTTTTGTACTAATTACGTTAATGGATGAGGAATGTTGAGTTTAGAGTAAGTGTACCCGAATTTGAGTTTAGGGGTAGTGTAAAAACATGTAAGTAAAACCACCCTCAATACACATGACCAGGGATTGAGCCCCGATCTCTTCGTTATCGGCAGTCTGGTATATTACGAGAGTAATGATTTGAACTATATTGCCACCAAATTGGGTAATCGAGGATTAAGATAGATATAATGGGATCGTTTGAATAATTTGGCAGTATAAAAAGTGTTTCCCACATTTCCTCCATGAAAATGATGGTATATCTCATTTAAATTCTACTTTCCTCGTACATATCCCATAAAGGGTGGACTGAAAGGGCGTGTTTTGGTAGGTTCGCCCCTTGTCCCCGTAAAAAGTGTATTTAAATATTTTTTACATAATGTTTTATTACCTGTCTATAGTATCATCAACCCTTCCTTCATCTCTGACAAGACGTGTATTAATCACAACTTGTGAATGTGTGGAATGCCAGGCCTCTACCGTGGTTCGGATCCTACGTTAAACCGTAGGTCCTCCATTTCATCTCACAATCACCCTACCATTACACATTA
>JBCFYV010000012.1:25988163-26015397 GCA_039000515.1 Timema cristinae | reverse complement strand
TAAAAGTGAAAGGAACTGGACAAAAGTCTTGGTAACAACAGAAATACTTCAGAAAATGTAAGAAAGATGGAAAAGGAAACATGCCAACAAAGTAGAATATTTGAGGCTATACAACAAACTAAGAAGAGATAGCTTAAACGCTAGGAAATACTATATAGAGATGACAACTATGAGAATATTGAATTGCAAGGAAAAGGAGGGTATACCATCATGTACCAGAAAACAAAGAATTTAGGATGGAATGAAAACAAAGCTGTGCAAACAATATGAGTAGAAAATCCCAAAGGTCAAATAGTGACGGATCATAAGAGGTTTTTATGATTTTTGAAAGATATATCGAAAACAACACTAAAAGGAAAATTTACCAGGGAACCTGGAAATTTAAGCATAAGATTAAGAAGAGGAAGGAGAAAAAGGACTCAGAATTTTAAAGAGTGAAGTGAAGAGAGCCATACAGGACATATTAATAAGCAAAGCTGCTGGAGATAACGACATATCAGCTGATTTTTTAAAGGAGATGGGGAAAATTTGAATGATGGCTCTGACAAAACGTATTTAATAATCTATGAAACGGAATAATGGCCCAAGGAATTTATAGACATAAACATGATGGCTCAGAAACAAGCCAAGAAATGAAGTGACCTTAGGACCATCAGCCTCACCTCTATTGTGGGAAAGATCACGGCAAATTACTCAACAAGAAATTGGAACAGAATTTAGAAAAATTTATGGAAGAAGACCAATTTACATTCAGAAAAAGAAAAGGAACCAGATATGTTATCCGGATGTTGGAAATAATTTTAAAAAGAGTGCTGGTAGTCAAGGAAGAAGTCTGTATTGGTTTCATTGAATGGTAAAAGGCACTAGAGAAAGTGAATTGGAAGAAACTGATGGAAATACTCAAGAAGATCTGCATCAATATTGGAGAAACGGGAGGATGATTGAAAACCTGAAGCTGGGACAGAGATTGACGGTGAGACAGACTAATGAAGAGACCAACAGCATAATAATAGGAAGAGAAGAGAGCCAGGGATACTGTTTGTCACCCAGATTGTTCAACTTTTATGGAGAGTGGCTGTTCAGGGAAACCCTGGAAGGACGTGGAAATTTCAGGGTAGGGAGACGCGTCATCAACTCAATAAAATACACAGATAATCTATCATTGCTACCCAAAAATAAAGAAAAGTTTCAGGAAATAGTGGAACGGCTGGCGGCAATAGGGAGAAGATATGGCATTGAGATCAACAGTGAGAAGTAAAAAGTGATGGTGATTTCAAAAAATGGAAGTCAATCAAATTCAAAATTGTAAACGAGGAGCTGAAAAACATAGAGCCGTTAAAGTACCTGGAAAGTCTGCTGACAAATGGTGCCTGCTATAAAAAGGAAACTAGGTCTATGATTGCAAAGGCCAAGGAAGCTTTAAGCAAGAAGAGGTTACTGCTGACTAACAAGTTAAGTTTGTAACGGAAGAATAAACTGATGAAATGCTACTTATGGAGCAGAAACTTGAACTCTTAGGAAGACGGAAAAGAAATAGTCGAGTAATTTTGAAATGTGCTGCTGGAGAAGACTTTAAAATAGCAGTTGGACAGACAGGGTTACAAATGAAGAATTCCTAAGAAGAGTGGGTGAGAAGAAAACCATTTTGGATGGGATTCTTTGGTACAAAGCAAAGTTAGGAAGAACTGTCTTTCACACCACGTCATAAAAGTAAAGGTTGAGGGAAAGATGAGCTTAGGAAGAAGAAGGATTTAAATATTGGATGATTTTAGGGAAAGAAAGAGAACTCTGGGAGTTAAAGGAGAGGGAAGAGGACAAGGCGCATCGGTGGTCTAAGTTCACTGGCAAAAGGAATGACGCTGTCCTAATAGATAACACATAATAATAAATAATAATAGATACACAAATACATGTTAATACATGTACATTAAATATATACCCATGTACGAGTACATACAAATACACATATATATAATAAATGTATATATATATGTATATATGTATACTGATATACTTAAATACACACACACATATAAAATTATACATACATACTGAATATAGTTACAATACAAATATATTTTTGTGTGTGTGTGTATGTACGTACATATGCATAAATACATGTATATATACATTTACAATAAATGTATATACACATTTACTGTACATTTATACATACATATCTATATATATAAAGTATACATAGACATTTAAATATATATAATGTATAAACAAAAAATATAAATGCATATCCATACTTCTATACACGTACACATGCATACATACACACACAGATAATTTAAGCATATACACATACATATATACATTCATGTATATACAAATAGATTATAGATGCATATACATATACTTATATATTTATCCGACTGATCGATACAGGTTCATTCTCAGATGTTATTTAAATAATTACTATAAATCATTGTTGACAATTTAGTATTACACGAGTAGTGACAACCTAAATGAAACCAGTTATCTAAACATTTTCCATTATTGAAACATTCTTTTGGCCTTTACGTCACTTTTGTAGTTCACTGTTTTAAATAGTATTTCGTAAAGAAAAAACGTAAATGAGATTTTATCCTCTCCATGCATGATTGACACTATCGTAATTTACTTTTATTCTGACTGTATTCACCACTTTTTCTCCTGATGAAACTCTTCTTGGGGCAATACTGTATTTTTATAGGTAGGTGCCATTCTAAGGGCTCCCTTATTCTTCAAAAGAAGGTAAAAAAAATAGATTTGTAATTAACTTTTTTATAATCTGATGGTCAAATGTTGTTACATAGTTGCATGTTAAACCGTTCAAGAGAATCAATTTTTGAATTTCTTCTATAGATTACGTATGGTAATTGAGAAAATGTTCAACCTCTAGAGTCAAGAGTATGATGGATTATGTTGTTTGAGTGTCTCGGAGCCAATTTTTTCCTTTTTTTACAATTTTGTTTGTGTGAATTGTATATGTACTGTATGGCGCTCTGTCTGTGCCTGGAGCTACAGCCAAAATGGTTTAATGCAGGGGTTCTTCAAGGGGTTCTTCATACTCCCTAAGGGTATGGGAACCAAATAATAGAAGTATGGGACTCGATCTCTGGACAACAGAGTGGCCACTAGTTGTAGCTAGCTTGTGCATTTGTGATTTGACATTTTTATATAGATATATTGATAAAATCCTTAAGATTTTCTTTCAGATATTCTGTTCCTAGATATCTATATGTAAAGTAAAACCAAGCTATTGACATATTTTGAAGTCACACTAGTACTGGTAGTATGGATGGTGATGATGATCTCAACAGTCTGACGAAGGGAATACGTTGACATATTGGGCAAACCTTATAATATGGTCATACCTAAAGGTGAAATTGTGATTTTAATAATCGCTCTAGCTATTTTGTTCCTTATTTATATTCAGGGATATATTTTTTACATGATATTTAAGTGTGGTTTTGCAAATAATTAATTTTTGCACATTTTTAAACAATTTATAAATTACTACAACTATTTGGTTAATGATGGATGTATGAAAGTTGTTTTACATCTATATTAGTAAAATGATGAATTTCTCTGTCTGTCTGTTTATCTGTCTGTCATGAGCGTTTAGTGATATCTATCACTCACAGAGGTCTGGAATTTTAAAATTAGTTGCTCCTGTGCACAAACATTAGTACCTAGAAGCAGGATTTTTAAAATTTGAATTTGATATTCTTAAATTACTGTAATTAAAAAGTGGGTTGGAAGAGGTAGCAAAGCTATTCATTGCGTGGTTACCCCGGGAAACGCCGGGTAGTTCTGCTAGTTATAAAGAATACTGTATACTTGTTTTTCGGAAAAATAAAATCATTCGAGGGTAGTTTAATGATAGCCGATATTTTTTTAACTGTAATATAAAATTATGAGAAATTACCTATGATTGTGCCGTACCATTTATTTTAGTAAGCGATATGAATTGTCCTTTGTAATTAGGGCCTTCAATAAAACCCTGATAAACTGAGCCCTGGTAGTCAAAAATTCTGGATAGTCCTAAAACAATTTTCTGAAAACGGAGGTTAAAAATAAAACTGAGTCAAATGAAATATATTTTATTGTGCAACATACTGAAAGTTAAAATAGAATTGTAAGAAAAGAGAAAGTAAATAATTAATATTTACATATTGTATTCATCACATGTGTTTCCCTGCAACTAAAAATAATAACAGTAGTCTACTATATACATATATACTCTAAATGTAAGATTACATTACACATCACATGTTATACATTAGTCAAATGAATATAAATGTTATTAAGCTCTTTCAGCTATAATTTAAAATAGTTTGTGAAAATACTCACTCCACGTACTATCCTGGTCAATCTAAATTCTCCCTAAGACAAATAAGCTTCTGTCCCAATTAGTTCGGACTAACAAGATTTTACTGTAAATACAAATTGTTTGCAACCCATGACACTTAGGGGTAAGGTTTATGAACACTAGTCAGAACCTCTAAGTGCTGCTGGTCTGAGTCTCATAAGAATAAGGATTTTCTTAAACGAAATTATATACCCACATCATTGGTCTTACGGACTAAAGCTTTAGTTCACATTGTACGTGGCAACTGTTTACTGCGAGGTTGGGGTTCAAAAACACTATTGAAGCACTAGAGGTTGTTTTCTATCTGTGACCCATAACAGTGGTTTCTCCAAACTTTATTCACGCTAATACGGGTGCCGGTCCTATAAATCACCCCCTTATCTTCACTCTCCATTAGATTTAAGATTGATTCACATGTTCGCTGAAAGTATAGAGTATAATCTGCAATTTACATACTAACAGAAATGTATGTAGACACATAATGTTTAGCAACACAAACTAAAAGAAGCTTACTGTATACATATTTTATTTTATAGTAGATAAACAAAACTTTAAGATCAATATCACGATGGGTGTTTTCAAATTAAGGTTTGTGTCGTGAAACAAATCAAAAGTAAACTATATCGATGTATACTTTTTACATTTAAAGGTGATTATCAAACCTTATCCCAACAACAGTGGATACAGACGAATCCTTGTATTTCACTTTGTATGCGCATGCGTACTGATTGAGTGGAGTGGTTTTAAAATTTGATTGGGTCTCACAAGCATGTGTTGTCACGAATAATCGAGAAAGTTTAAACAATTAATTTCAAGTCACGCCAATCGAACAATGTGTATGGTTCTGAAATATTGTGATTAACTTAGAGCTCATCACGTGATCACGTCTCATTTCTGCTCTTGTTCTTAAAGGTGCGAGAATATACAGTAGCTCGTTAATAACCACCGTATTAAACAGTATAGTTTTAAAAATGGCCAAAATTATATCACATTATATATGTCTAGAATCAGTGGTAGAGGAAATGTGGGAGCCGGAAATATACCACCCTCTCTTGAAAAAATCCTCCCCTCTTTCCCCTCTAAATATATCTCAAATGCTCTGATATTATCAAATATGAAGCTGAATGATAGTCTTAGTTCATGATCCAAAAAACTTCTAGATTGATTCAATTCACAAAGATTTGCCTGAAAAGACCACATCAAAAAGCTTATAGAAGTCTCTAACTGCCAGAAAAAATGAGATGTGGCAACTCTAAATAGCTTCTAGAGCCTTCAAAATTTCAAAAATTTAAAGAGAAGGATCACTTCAAATATTTGAAGTAAGTAACGTACAATTTATGAGCTGACTGATTATATTAGCACACGATAATTTCTTTGAACTAGAGCAAAAGAACCAACTAATTTTGCCAGGAAAGGTATTTTCACAGGTCTTCCAGGGTTATTCTATAGGTCACAATCAACATGGGTCCGACGGCTTTACTTTTCCTTCAAAGGAAATTTGTGCTGCGGATTTTTATAGCTCAAGAAAAATCCATCGACCCCGACTGGGTTTGAACTCACGAACATAGGGTACTAATACGAACACTTTACCCCAAGATTACTGAGGTTGACATCATGTTAGGATCACTCCAAATAATTTCTGAAAGCATTATATTTTCAAAAATAGAATGGTGTAAAGCCACTCCAAATATCTTTCAGAGTCTAGACATTAAAAGTATCTAATATTCAAAATATTCCCAGAAGAGGACCATTAAAAATAGCTTTTAAAAATATCCTATTTTCAAAATATTGTCAAGCAAAGACCACTTTAATCAGCTTCTAGAAGCATGTAATATTTAAACAAATTCAGATTAGCCGTGAAGAGCAATCTAAATAACTTTTAGAAGCAGCCAAATATAAATAATGTCAGGGGGAAGATACCTTCAAATAAAATTTGGAAAATCTATATTTAAAAAAAATCCGTGTAAGGACTATTTAAAATAGCTTCTAGAGGCATCCAAATTTCAAAAAGTTTCTGGGACAGACTATTCCATTAGCTTATACACATTATCTATCTTTAAAAAACTGGGTGGGATGACTACTCCTAATAGCTTTTAAAATTAAGGACAACCAATTTGCAAAAAATTATCTGGGAGTGGGGGAGGGGCAGGGGTGAAAGCCGTGTCCCTAAAGCAGACTTTTGCCCCTTCCCGTCCCCCATACAAATATGATTCCACCACCACTGCCTAGAAATATCAAGAACTATTACAGTTCAGATTGAGGAACATTCATGATTTGTTTAGTAGAAAAATATTTCTGGTCCTAGAAATTTAATTTGTAAGTACTATGCTACATAGGGTTGGAGTTTAATAATGCTTATTATTACCGTTTATTTATTTTCAACATGTCTTAGTATTCGTTTGGGCTATTAACTACCCTTGTTAAATAAGATGAGAAAGGCATATTTTAGATGAATTGTATCAGAATTTGAGTGGAGGTTTTGTTAAAAGATCTTTAAGAATAACACCCTAAGTACACTTGGCCTGGATTCGAACTCCAATCCCCCCTCAACAACAAATCAGTCCAAACAAGCTAAACATTTAAACCAAATGTACTGTATAATACATCAATGGGGGTTCAAAATTTATTACTCAAGGGATTAATCCAAGAATGTATACTGCAGGCTACAACCTAGTCCATCCGAATTGCTTGGGACCTAGTGCAATTCGAATAATCTGGAGGGACACGTGTAAAGGGAGAGTAAATAGTTTATTTAATAACAAGGTCTAAACAAGCCTACATTGTCATGAATGATGCTATTCACCAGTAGCACATTTATTTATTATTAATATAGGTATAAGCAAATGTAACATTTATATATTTTACATTTATATTATATATTTTCATATTTAAAATAATGCACGCGTAAAATAATTTTCCTATTATTTGCAAGGATATTATTTTTCAATAAAATTAAAGCTTTAACATTAATCCTAAAAATCAGAAATTAGAAAATTCCCTTTAAACTATTTTCAAATAATTGTTAAGAGTTCAATATATTTATATCCTACTCAAAAAATCTCTTCGCTCGCAATAAAATAATCAAATTTATTTTTATAAATGAGCACCGTTATATTCAATCATATACGTTAGAGTTTATTTTATGCCCATGTTAAACAGTCTCTTTGAACATGTGTTTTTTAATAGCATAGGCAAAAAAAAGCATTAAACCCCACTTTAATTTATAGCCTGTTCAACTTCCTGCGTGCTTTTTATTCATCTCAAGGTATTTATGGTCACTGTTCTTGACATAAGTTAGAAAATCACTTTAGATTGCAGTTATCGATAACTGCCCACCAATCATATTAAACCCATGTAATATTGCCATATTTTATCAATGTTTAATCTTTATTAATTATATGAAGCTATTCCGCATAACATAGATATCTAGTTAAAGTAGCCATCGTACATGTTTTAATTATTTGTTTAATTGGTATACAAAACGGTTTAGCTTAAATTTGTAAATCTATTCAAAAATCTTAATGTTTGCAAACAACGGAAAAATTGTTCTTACACGAAAGTGTTTTGAATAATTGTGTAGCACAATATATGAAATTAAATATTAAGTTTCAAATATAAAGTAAATCATAAATTTTAAGAAGATTGAATACTCCTAAAGAACATGTACAGGTGTGGCGAAAACAATTAGACTTTTTTTTTAGCTCTGCCTCTCAGTACCCGTTCGGGCTATGCACCGATTAGACTATTAGAAACTAAAAAATTAACATTTTATTGAAAAATAAAAATTCACTAGATAAATAAAAACCAACTACATATTACCCTTTTTCACTTTTTAAAGATAGTGTCACTCAAGTGATCTCCACCAGACGTCAGACAAACCTCAGCAAGTTGTCCATCACTTTACTCAACATAGATCGTATAGTTGTTTCCGCCCCACTCTGTATATAGAACTGTCTTTTTGATGGAGGGTAGAATGTAAAAGAGGATGGGGGATCCATGTCCCAAAATCCTACATCTAGCAACATTGTGTAAATCCTTAGATTGCGGCTCTTAAATGAAAACCCGCCTCGATGATTGCATGGTCTGAGGCAGTGGTTCCCAATCCCTGGGTCAAGACCCTAATAGGGGTGGTAAGGAGGTTACTGAGGGCCACGGGAAGGTCTCGAATTTTATGAAGAATTACTGTAATACTGAAAATAGCAAACTTGTTGAAACAATGTTTTGGGGCATTAGTATACTCAGAATTTTGTACCCAGCTCAAGGACAAACCCATTCTGCCTCGAAAATTGAAAGGCTCCTTTCTCTCTTCTGACAATATAGCCAACCTATGCGAACAAGGATTTTCAGTTCTTGTAACGATAAAGATTCTCAGAATGATTCACTTTGTACTCTGTTCATCATTATATCACTCAAACTCAAAGAACTTACCTACAAAATCAAGCATAATCATGATTGTCATTGAAACACTCGGTTTTTTCCCTAATAGAATTTTTCACGGAAACATATTGTGTAATTTTATATTCTCAAGACTAAAAAGTTACTGAAATTGATCCAATTTAGTTGATAACATTTATCGATACAAAATAAATATTCAAAAGAACTTTCCCAAAGACTCAAACAGCACAGTAGGAGTCACTGGAATGATACTTTTTCGTCACTTATCGAATATTGAAACAAAGTCACATTTTCACTAAAAATAAATTTTAATTGACACTTACACTTTATTGTGCTTTATGTTATGTTTGATAATAAATGTATTGAAATATTCGATTTTTTATTTAAATTAACTCAATTACATTAATTTAATAAACACTAATATGAAAATAATAGGCAATTGAAATTACATATATTGATTCTTTTGGTTGCCAGGCCGGGAGAATATTATATTTAGGGTCACGATCAAAAAATGTTTGGAACCACTGATCTAAGGCGTCATTCTCGCAATTTACTGAAATGTTGATAATGGGGAGATGGGGCTCAAATCCTGGTAAAGTGTACTGAGAGTGGACTTAACTAAATTGTTTTCCTCTCTCCATCTACGCAAATTTGTCCATGTAATATAATTTGTGACGTCACAGTCACGAAACTAGCCAGGTGCAACCGACACACGATTCCTTGGGTGACAATGATTCAGTGGTTCAGATGACTGGTTACGTAGCATGAGCAAAAATTACAATAATTAATAATTAATATTATAACGATTAATCTACGTCTCAACAAGATCATGTTTTTAATTTAATTGCTTTAAAAGATATAATATATTTATCATTTATCACTCTCCATTGTTAAATATATTATCCCCTCACTTCTTAAGTACTACGATTTGGATTAATAATGTTTAGTTATTGAAAAATAATACTAGAATAGGGATTTGAACCCTGGTCGTCCAAATTTACAAGCCAGCCACTGCTCTACCAACTGAGCCATCCAAATATCCAATTATATCGGTGGATCATTCAACTATATAAAAATATGTACCGGTGATTACATGGTCTCGTGTTGTTCTGGATTGCTGGTGACAGGGAGATTGGGGTTTCAATACCGGAAGGGTATAGAAATATTTTCCCACCTCCCCTCCATCAAATGCAGATACATTTTCTCTCAATTTCTACCAAACAAAATAAATATAACCATCAAGCGTTATGCTTCTATATATTTTCTTATATCCATACAATCACTGGTTCTAAAATGTCTTTTAGACTCAGAAAATATATAAACGATCGTGTCGAACCATTTATTATATTAGTATGCAAGTCCGCTCTGAGTTATTAACTTAATTTTTAGGACCACGTTTAGATTATAAACATATTAAATAATCACTTTAATGTGGTGCTAGGGATAAAGAAAATTGAATTTAAAGGAAGTGTGTACGCATTTGTGTGGAGGGAGATTAAGAAACCAATTAGGAAAAACCACCCTCAGTTCACCTGACAAGGATTCGAACCTCGATCTCACCAGTCTTCAACAGTACAGGTTAGGGTTAGTGACGCCGTAGATCATGTATCCACCGAGGTAAGTTATGTTGGTTCTTGATAGTTTTGATACCACAAGTAAGGATTATATATACGATTGTATTTTCGTGCTATTATTTTGAATAAGTATGTTATGTGTAAATTATGTTACCCCTCCCTGCATTTTGGCAGGATTGTTACTCCCCATCTTGTCATCACACCCCTTTCCTAGTGATCAATTGTGACCCAGTAGCTCTGACTGGAGAAAGTAGAACCCCATAGCACCGGGGACTAATTACCCTCTCAAAAATAAGGGTTGAATTGTAATCATAACAAAGATGAGGGCCCAATCTTCGCGAGTTAGACCACTTACAATAACCTTAATTCAACATCTTACAACCCATGCGCTTGCACTTTGGCTCATCAATTATTTTCCAAACAACAATTTATCAACACAAAATTAAATTACTACTACACCTAATTTCATAGCTGAGGGAACTGCATGTCTTATGGAGAAAAGATTTATCTTCGCTCTCTCTCTGTTACCGGTTGCCAAATTTTCTAGCTTTCTGTTGTTGGAATGTGAGGGGGGAGGGTTTACTTGGAAATCCCTCATTGTAAACAATGCGGCATGGGGTGGTTGGGGGGTTCAATTGACAGGCAAAAGCATTTCCTATCGGTGTACAGCCTTTTCTAGAAACATTAACTCTTTCCACAATCGTAATTTTTTCAAGATTGAAGTTTATTAACGTTTCTCTATTCCCTCCGTAATTATGCTTAAAATATTTTATGTATAAAGCTTTTTTCCTCATAATTAATATACAAACAAATATATTACAACATGCATTTTATAATAAATGCTCTAAATTACATTCTTACTTGTTCTTAATCAGGTAACGGTACCACTCCTAGATCAGCATCACTATCATCATCTTCAGAGCTAGAGGAGCTGTCCTTCAAATTTATCACGACACTGTCATGCAGTTTTTCTATAAGCCCATATTTATCCAAACGCTTCATTTGAGTAGAGTTATTTCTTTTGATTGGTGTCAATAACTTACCCTTAGTTTTGAATTCTTGTTTAATAGAGATTACTAACTTATAAGATACACCTGTAGCTTCTGCAGTCTGCATTGCCGCTTGAGTTACTCAACAAGTTCCGTCTTAACGAAAATAGTTGTAGACTCTTAACACCATTGCCATTTCTTTACTACCTAATATTTTCCTCTTGGAATGTAATTGTTTGTAACAAGCCGGAGATTCCATAATGTTTGTTATATCTTAATTGTTAACACTACACTATTATTCAAATAAATTATATAATATGCACGTACAACTATAGTTCCACAACCTTACGGTAAATATACAAAACACGCAACCAACACATACAGATATACACCAAATCTTAACGTGATCAATAACACATTATTCTACACAGAGTACTTATAAAATATGAGTGTTTATTTAGTCAATGTTTTTGAGCTAGCTATTAGGAACACGAGACTCAGACTACTGTAACTTTACGACTGTGTTGGAGGAAGAAGTACCAAGTACTGACAACAACGTCAGCCCAGCATTGCCAAATTTGATATACATTCGAAGGAAGACAGATCACGGAAACAAAAGAATGACAACGCTGTTGCTCAATAGTAAGCATGCAGTTCCCTCAGCAATGAAATTAGGTGTACACCAATTACAAACTAACTAAACCAAGAATATAGAGCACCAAAGGCTAAGCTTATAGTCACTATCCGTTTGGGCATATATATATATATATAATATATATATATATATATATATATATATATATATAATATACACTCATACTCACATATTATATTATACTTATATAATTAACTATGCAATAATTGTAGTAGGGTTAATAAGGCAAGCATTCTAGGAAATGTACCCTAATTTGCATGGTGAAAGAGTGGAAAACAATTCAAGGAAAAAACACCCCCAATACACCCGATCAGGATTCGAAGCCCAATCTTCCCGTCATAGGGAGTCTAGTTTATTTTGAGAATGACACCTTAGAGAATTTGACCATCAAATCAGAAGAACCTTATCTGAAAGCTAGTAAAGCTACTAGATCTACTTTATTATACTCATACGTTAAGTCATGTGATTTTAAGCTATTACTTTTGATAGATCTTACTTAACCACACTCATAAAAGATCGCTAGTAAAAAGTATCATTGTTGACAACATAAAAAGATGCTTGTAATTTATAAAAGTTTTTACATCAAAATTCTAGTATACACACTCCATCCTCGTCACAAAAAATAGAATGTTTAAACAATAAGTTTATTGTGTTTCTTTTAAGACATGCCGAAATTAGCTATCTGCGAAATACCTTGAATACCTTAGATGTGTCTTATTAAAATTAAAACATGAACTGCTTGAAAATGACCTGAGATCATACCAATTATCAAAATAAATTAATCCACCCTTATCACGAACAACCTAGTGTGGTGGCACATTAGGATCTTAATTAAAATGAAGGTTATTGAGCACACTGTTTGGAGTACGAACACATGAAAATAGAACTAAACTCTCAAGTGGGCCGAAAATGGATATTACTATTTCTTATTATTTTTTAAATATTGATTCATTTTGTATTTATTTCCTATATTGTAGCTTATATCTTTGTGAATGTATTAATGTTAACTGTTTATAAAGAACCTTCCCTTCAAAATTAAAAAAATACTAATAATGTTGTCATGTACTGAAATTAGTCGATGATATTAGTGATCTTCAAAATAGCTTATAGGTCTCAGATGTATATGTAAAAAAGATCAAGATCACCTCAAATTAAAAAGGATCAACAACTTTCAGAAATAGCTATATATTTAAAATAAATTTAATCTTTCAATCTAATCAACTTATAAATAAAAATTTAAACTCACATGATCCAATGTTTTTAGTAGAATAATAGTCAGGAAAATATATTTCGTGTACAAAATTTTCCATTTTAATATATTTTAAAAATTGTTCTACTGGTAAAATTAAACTGGTCATATAACTTATTGTATTAAACCACTTGTACAAAAACTTATCCAGTAATTGTTATGGTTTGACCGTTTTATGTTGCTTAAAATTATATCTTAATGCAACAAAGTATTTATTATAATTACACAACTTTAGAACACGTCTTATCAAACATTAATTATTTGTACTCATTATATCTCTAAATAGTAGAGACTGCGCGATTACATTAGATTCAGTAACCTAGCCTGATCAACTTTCAAAGGTATAGCAACAAAATTCACCACGATCCTAATTTGGCCTAAAACGTCAAGACGTCAATGACATGGAACAAAGGAAGGAACATGTCCATCTCTTGTTTAGAAATTACCAGTATGGTAGGAATATTCGGAAAAATGGTTAAACAAAAGAGTATTTGGTCAGAAAAGGGTTGAGGCTACTGGGGATTGGAGTGGGATACATGATGATGATTTACATACTTTGTACTTGTCACCAGACATTATTACAATTGTCAAATCTCGAAGATTATGGTGGGCAAGGTATGCAACCATGTTCAGAGTATTGATTGGCAAATATAATGGGAAGACAGACCTAGACGCAGATGGTAGGATAACATAAGAATTAGGGTGTAATAAGTTCGACTGGATAAAACAAGATCAAAATAGGGAATGAGGTGGACTTGATATAACTAGTTCAAGATAGGGATAGGGCTATGAATCTGCGTCCCTTTTTCCCAATTAGTTTACCAGTTCGATATACATATAGCTCGCCCATCCTCTCTAATTGCAACGTACTCATAAGTTTCATAGATAAATTAGTATAAATCGTCATCTTCGTGGAGGAGTTATCAGAATCAGAAAACTGGATGCTAGTTCCAAAGCCAATGGCTTTAACTTTCAAATGGAAAAGTTTGGCATTTTCTTCCATCTTTCTTTGCTTTGAAAAGTTTTCGGCCACATGGCGATGGTCAACAGTGCCCTTCAAGGAAAATCACTTTAATTTCAGCTGGCCTCAGAAATGAATGCTACATTGTTTGAGCTCCCAAGAAAATTCTAGACGCAGTATGAAACTTTCTGAGACGATACAAACTCAAAATCAGAAAATCTAAAAGTTGCTCAACAGAAGCTGCCAAGAAGAAGGAGAATTCATTACCAATTAAATTATGCAAGCAACAGAGACGTTCTTACCTTTACTACCCCGAAGTAATTCTACCATCAGTGATCAATTAAGTCGTTGATATGATCGTAGAGTGAATCAGAAACCGATTCATGTCCAAGATTACTTACTTCATAGTAAACGACGAACACTTTCTCACCGGCATACGAAATGAGTTTCATGAGTTCGGTGAACATTTTAAGGATGATATTGATGGAGAAATAATAATGGTTCTAAACAGATATATGTTTATCGATATCTTGAAAACAAGGAACGAAAGCGGGTTGTCAGCGTGGCACTGGAGTTTACTTTCTCCAGAGAAACATCAAATGAAGGACATGAGTCTAGAGCTGGTTAATTTCGTCAGACTCCTCCCAACGATTTCTGTGTAAATTTCCACAGCAGAGTGGTCATTTTCAAGACTGAGAAGATTGAAAACCTCCCTGAGATCCATCATTGTCCAGAAACGCCTGGACCATTTTGCTAATCTAAATGTTCACTGAGAAGAGACTAACTCCTTAAGCATGGACTCTACAGCTAATGGATGTCAACTTTTGCTTTAAAGACCTGCGTTAATCATGTAGACTATGTACTGTCACATTTACCAAATATTTGAACTAAATACACACATGTTTATTATTTATTTACTGACTCTTTTTTAAAAACTTTGCTTCCAGTCTCAGTATTTTTTTAAATCTGATCATTAAGGGCACCAATCATCAAATTCGATTAACGATAACAGCTGATTAAATTTTAATTATTAAATAGTTTTACATACTTAATAAACGTACGTAGTCAAAATCAAAGTCATTTGAGAACACACTTGGCTCATTTATGATAAATTATGCATTAGAACTAACAAATGTTAATGAATAATAAGGGGAGTTAGTAAAGGTCTTACTTGGAGACCCCATTAAGTTAAATCGGGATTTACTTGCTCCCCTCTCCCTTAAAAAAAAAAGCCGGCACGTTTGACCCCATAATCAATTTCCGGGTAAGGTCCTGAACCAAACTATATGTTTAAAATCTTTGTTTCAATCTACGAATAGATATGTAATTGTTAAATAAAGTAGTGAAATTTGTCGAGAAGCAATGACATGCATGTAAGAATATAAATTACTTGTGTGAGGTCTTAATCAATCAAACAAACCCAGCTGTTTGAACAACATTGAAATAAGCTCATTTAATTAACACTTAGCCTAATATTTGAACAGTCTAATATTTATTGAATAATTTATGTGAATAAAATATCAAATAAAATCTATCTTTGTCAACTTCACAATATGAGTAAATACATGCACTTTAGTTGCATTCAAACAAAACTAGTACAAGTATAGTTGGATTCTGGTAAAGAGAGGAGTAGGCTATATCTGATATATACAACTAGAATTACTTTTCTAAATCCATGCGTTATGTAGTTTGAAGCCAATCTTGATATAAAACATCAATTTAATGCAATAATACTAACAATATATTGAAATATTATGAATGATGACCATGGAAAAATAGATATTTTGTTATATTTTCTCTACGTTTCTCCCTACAAGAATAGTTATCGTTAAACAGAAGTGTCTTAGGAGATGCCCGAACTTTAAATAGCCTACATCCCTTTTTGAACCTGCAGTAAGTGCTGATACTATTTTATTTCAACCTTTATTTTGATTTGTTGGACACCCTTCAGTTTATATGCTAATTATTCCTGGATTTATTATAATCTCTCATATCATTTGGCGTGAAAGTGGTAAAAATTAAGCTTTTGGAAATTTAGGAATAATGTTCACAATATGAGAGATTTGGGTTAGAGACCTAATGGGATCATAGTAGTTTTAATATTTACATAATACGACAAACGGTGATAGTGGGAGATTATAATCGTTTATGAATTGACTATAAAAACGCACGATTCCTTCCCGATACTAAGCGCGTGTGAATAATGGCATCTATTTTAATAAAACTAATCAAAATGTAAAAATATACCAGGCAAACTTTTTCGTACCAATGTTTCAGGTAAAACACCCATAATTATTATAGAAGTGAGCTAATTTTAAATATGTACCAAACTAGGATGAAAATATGTTAAGATTGCTAAGATATTATCAATAAGATATGTTAAGATAGCTAAGATATTGCCGATAAGATGATCTGCTTAGGTTATATATTTATACATTTGTTATAATACACGAGTTTGGCGTTTACCTGGAATAAATACATAACTATTTTATTGAGCCTAGACATAATAGACATGGTCTTAAAGTTTAAACTTTTCACTTTTAAAAATCAAAGTATTTATGTGTTTTGGCTTATCACTAAGCAATAAATGACCGGGAAACACAAGGTAACTCATAAAAGAACGTAAAATTTGTGAATTGAATGATGTAATTAAATAGGGGATCACAACACACTTTGTATGGCCATTTGTATTTTCCTCCTGCCCTGTTTGTTCTACTGCCGGATAGCTCCAACTAGCCCACATGGTTTCTGGCGTTTATAAAGTTCTGCTCAACTGTTAAAGCACCTTTAATTATTTTTAAATAAGCAATAAATTTACTATATTATAGCATAGTACTTTAGCATTTTAAGAAATAAACATTAAAATGGACACCATTCTATTATTTTTGGGAGCATATAAGTTATGAGCTATGTTCTACTAAAACCTCTATACATAAATGAATGTTTATATAAGTTACCAAAGCCTTTAAAAAAAACACTTTTTGATTACTTACTTTAATATAGAACTTACTCTATGGCATAAGAAACTCAAATTCATTTCCGCACTTACAAAATTACGCCACCTATCCTTATATTGAGCTGGTTCTATCCAGTCCACCTCATTACACCCTATGTATACCTATCTTGAACTAGTTCTATCCAGCCTCCCTCATTACAACCTATCCTTATCTTGAACTAGTTATATCCAGCCCCCTCATTACAACCTCTCCTTATCTTGAGATAGCACTATCCAGCCCCCTCATTACAACCTATCCTTATCTTGAGATAGCACTATCCAGTCCACCTCATTACAACCTATCCTTATCTTGAACTAGTTCTATCCAGCCTCCCTCATTACAACCTCTCCTTATCTTGAGATAGCACTATCCAGCCCCCTCATTACAACCTATCCTTATCTTGAGATAGCACTATCCAGTCCACCTCATTACAACCTATCCTTATCTTGAACTAGTTATATCCAGCCTCCCTCATTACAACCTATCCTTATCTTGAACTAGTTATATCCAGCCCCCTCATTACAACCTATCCTTATCTTGAACTAGTTCTACCCAACCTCCCTCATTACAACCTATCCTTATCTTGAACTAGTTCTATCCAACCTCCCTCATTACAACCTATCCTTATCTTGAACTAGTTCTATCCAGCCTCCCTCATTACAACCTATCCTTATCTTGAACTAGTTATATCCAGCCCCCTCATTACAACCTATCCTTATCTTGAGATAGCACTATCCAGTCCACCTCATTACAGCCTATCTTTCTAAAGCCCATTCTAATAGTATCCTCCCATCCACGTCTAGGTATTTCCAATGGTATCTTCCCATTGGGTTTACCAGTCAGTACCCTGAACAATTTTATATAATTTCCCATTCACGCTGCAAGTCCTGCCCACTGTAATATACGAGACTTGATTATCCTAACAATGTATTGTGATGAGTACAGTAGGTTATGTAACTAATCATTATGTAACCTCTTCCACTCCCCAGTAGCATCATCCCCTTATACTCATAAGCATCTTTTTTTTGAACACTCTAAACTTGTCTTCGTTATATAAGGTAAGAAACCACGTTTCATACCTATAGATAAGAACCGGTAACTTTATTTTTTGTATTTTCCGAGTTTTACATTCCAGGATTGCAGGCGAGATGTCAACAACTTAATAACCGAGTTGTAGCATTCATTACCCTACTTTTACTAATTAACACTCTCATCATTCACTTAAAAAGACCAGATATATAATATTAAAAGAAAAATTTGAAAAAAAGAAAAGATCCATCCTTTCTGACTCTACATAAATATAAAAACCAACATATCCATGCATGTGCGAGTATTCATATACAAAAATAGCTTTAGTAAAGATAAATATTTCGGTATCAGGATGGAAATTGTAGAGATCTTAATAAAATCTTGTTTCAGAAAAAAAAAAGCAATCTACAAACATTATGTCTGTATAGTATTAACTCTCCTACCGAAATAAAATCAAAGAGTCGTATTTTTCAGCTCATAATATCGAATTCATGCCCTTCTCACACGACCATTACAACTGACATAACATGACATAGACTACGCAAATCATAAAAAAAACACGGGGCTGTGATTAAAGATATATCATAAATTTTAAAACCAGGTAGAGGATTGATTCGTATACAATTTTTTCCAAACACAATTTTAGAGCCCTGTTAAAGTTGTTATATTACACGATTCATTTAACGATGACAATAAGGATTTTGACTTATTATTTTGTTTCTTTCTTTCCAAAGGTAGGTAAGAATGATGACTTGTTAATTTTTCGTTAAATGAAAGTTTTTTTTGTTTGGGGTACATTTTGTTACGTAAGAAATCATACGTGACAAGTGTCTAAATGATAACCTACTGACCCGCGATATCAAAGAGAGTTAGTCGAGAATTTATATTCTTACCGTATGTCGCCTGCTGCTCAGACGGAACTGACAACTAAAATACGATCTGGCACCAAACATTTACTTTGCCAGCCTCACCAGATATTTGCCTGGAAACGAAGTTTGAAGAATAAGAGAATGGGACATATTTTGTCTATTAAAAAACATATATATATATATATATATATATATATATATATTTTGTTGAGTGAAAATGTCAACTGTTCCTCGTGAAAGGTCGTCAATCAATACATTATGATGTTTATGTTCTGAGCGGGTTACTCAATCGGATTTGTGGGAACTAAACAAACACTATACAGTATTAGACTACAATTAAATTACAATTTAAAAAGTTGTGTGATAAAATCGTACGTATTATTTTCTCATATAATTCATTATAATTTCAAACACAATGTTCGAAACTTGGTTTTCAATAAATTACTAACTAATAGTTTATTTTTCTCCGAAAAACAGCCATACAGTGTTTTTTTTATCAGGTAAAACAATACACAGATACAAAAATGTTAAACCCACTTCTAAACAATTTCAAGTTTTCAAATGTAAGTCTTTTGTAAAGTACCCTTCAATTTTTTTCTCCATGAAAACAAATAGGGTATATGTGTAAAATACTCTCAAAATATCCTTTCGAAAAAGAATCACTATTGCTATTTTATAAATATTTTGAATTTTCAAAAACTAATCTTTAGAAAAGTAAGCTTAGTTTTTGATCAATAATTAACATCACAATATCGCTTTGACGTATGACCATAAACATCTAAATATCAAGTTTGAATGAAATACATCAAATTATTTTGATTTTAGCTCCAACAGACGGACATATATAGAGAAAGAGAGAATAATAATATCAATTTATTTTAGTTCGGGGCACATAAAACCTGAGCTGAAATTCTAAATGTCTCCAGTAATCCCATATACCGCAATCTTGATGCCTTGGACTGCCCGACCACTGGTGCGGATAGTAACATGCATATACCCGCAGCGGTTGTCGAGCAGTCTAACGCTTTAAATTTGCAATGCATTTGCTTAAAGTTGACGGAGAGGTCGGTGCTTAGAAGTGGTTTTCACTGTAGCATTCCCTTTCTTTAAACATGTTAATTGGGAAGCATTTAGTAAACGCTACCCTCATCATTCCTACACCTTAGATTAAGTAATTTGTAGCACCTGTGCTCTACGAAAAAGAAAACACATATCAACTCTTAAACAAAAAGATTTTCCTAAATATCCACAAGGAATATATTTTTAGCCGGAAGACATATTATTTCAAAATTGATAAAGACCAATAATAATCAAATTTATTTGAAATGGGGTCCACTGTAAGATTTTGAGTATGTGTGTTTCATTTTTAACTAACATTATGTCCGTACAGAGTTGATTTTAAGCATACACCGTCATTATTCACAAAATAATATAAGTATTTAATTTTTTCAGACGAAAAATGTGTATCTTGAAATTTGCATTGCCTTAACTTTTTTTTATTAGGTGACCTGGCGGTCTAGGGGTAAGGTGTCGGACTTCTGTGCGGGGGTCCGGGGTTCAATCCTCTGTCCCAGCACAGATTTATCTGATTACCAAACCCTTCCTTCACCTCTGACAAGACATCTTGTGAATGTGGGGAATGCAAGACCTCCACCGTGGTTTGGATTCCACGTTAAACTGTAGGCCCTCCATTTCATCTCACAATCACCCTACCATTACACATTAGCGTATGTGCGTATAACCCGAACGGGTAGTAAGACGTGGTGCTAATAATAATAATAACTTTTTATTGTAACATTTGATTTTTTTTGATTTTTTTTTTACCTTTTAACAATTTAGTTTTAATGTGAATACCGCAATGTATTTTTTCAACCAAACAAATTGCCTTGACCATCAAGGTTTTTATGGCAAGTAAATCTATTTTATTTCTGTTAGTAGAGACCAGTTGCTCAGTTTTATAACCTTTCCACTATCTATATAGCTTGTCTGTCGACATTGCCAGTATTTTGTGGACCATTCTCCAGGATCTTGCGAATAGAGAAATAAACTGGTAATATTGGAAGGACGACTTCTTAATATCAGTTTCTAATGGCTCATCTACAATCAGTCACACCCACTTGTCAAACTCGTAGTGCTGTCTGTCTACAATAACACAAGATAGCGCAGTCGTAGGTCGGAATTGTCAGAATAAACTTGTCTGAAACATATGAACACTATCCATCTCTTATATTCTTACTAACCATTTAGGAAATAAAAACATATTATTTGCTGTTAATATTAATAACATAGTGTTATTTATAGGTATTGATAATATAAATCAAAAGTTACAACTGTAGATCTTATGGATTCACAAATAAATACGTGAAAGTATATCTAATAGCTTTTATATCAGTCAGATATGTACTGTATAGTACTAGAAATTGGGTAATACTTCGTTGACTTGCCTTCAGCCAATCAAAAACAAACATATTTGCACTACTGTATTAAAATAAAATAAATTGTTATTTTACCTAGGATAACAGTTGCTGAGAATATAAGCCTATAGCAAAAGATATTGCATATTAAATTATTTAATTAAACAGAACAAATATTTAACCACGTGTATATTAATTTTATTCTTATTTGTGAACAATATGACTTTGATGATGCAGTTATATTGGTTAAAGTTACGTTTCCTAACATTTAATTGTTGACAGTCCTTGTTTAGGTAAAAACCAATTAAAACGCACCTTGCGAGTGCGCTTAAAGAGTGCGCGTCCGTCAAACGGGTGTGACCGATTGTAAAGGAGCCGTAATTACATAAATTAATATTTTTCATAACCTCTGAGCAATGTTTGGATGTTTGTTTTCATTTACATAGCTCGAGTGGTCGCACGTGCTAAAATCGCTGGCTTACTATGTTTGAGGTAACGTATTACAAAGGTTACAGGAGTGCGCTGACAATTCATAACAATGATTGAACTAGTTGGCCAGAAAAGGGGCCATAGTGTGGTGTAAAATACTTTTACTTTTTGGCAACAGGGCTGTCACAACTCCATCTATTCCCCGGGTAGTTACTCTGTCCGACGCCGTACCGTATCAGACGACATCTTCGGTTCATCAGTAGTACTTGTACTAAGAGGGCATCTGTTGAACCCAGGGTCCTGATATTGAGTTATGTAGAGGTCACGCGCGGTAACAGTCAACTTCATCGGTCTAGGTATTCACAAGTTAAGCCAGTTCTTCCACCAGCGCGGGCGTCCAGTCTCTTTATTTCTTTATCTTTCGACTAACATCACATTTCTTACTATCTTTTAGTAACCAAAATTCATAACCCTACGAATTATTTCAAACCCACACAATTACCTTGCCTGCAACCTAACCTCTCCCGCAACTTATCCTGACAGATCAAGCACACAGGGGTAAGTCACGAAATACTCAATAAATTGTTAAAAACTACTTTTGAAGTTTAAACTTTAAAGGTTACTAAAAGTATGTACCGTAATGTCCACCTGGCAAGTTCGTTTGGGCTTTTTGACAAGTGAAGTAAATTGATAGCACTTTAAAAACGAATATTTTGTGAGATGGGGGAATATTGAATAGTTGGGAATACCTTTTAACTCTTATGAAAGGAAAAGTTAGCATGAACTGGTTATTTGCAAGGAAGGAGAGGGAAAGAGCGTTTAGGAAAAACAACCTTCAGTACACTCAAGAATGAATCGAACCCTGACCTCCCTATTACTGGAATACTAATCCAGACGATACTGACGTCTTTGTCCACATGCCAACTTGTGTGGGCTTTAATTAGTGAAAGTACACAATCACAATCCGTACTTAGGACATAATACCAATTTAACAATTAAGTGTATAAATGGGTCCAATGACATGATTACTATAATCTTGACCCAATGGTCCAGTGTTCATCATAACTTAGTCTCACGACCGATTAGCCGGGATATTAAATACAAGACCACGCACGCTTGAACCATAAAACTATTCAAAATGCTATTTTATACATTCTTCACTTGACAACAACGAAAATTCTATCAATAAAATTGTTCTTTTTTCATTTTAAATTAAATATTTCTCAATTTGATGTAGCATATTTTTGTTTAGTATTGTTCATAATCCCCTTGTTGTATAAATGTCTATTTTACAGGTCATTTTTTGTCATTTTAGAATCCAGGCTAATATTTTAATCTTAAGGCATCATGTTAAAAAGTATACTTTTATTTTCTCGCTATCTTACAGTTATAGAAAGTATTGTGATCGTCAAAAAAATTTAACTCAAGATGTTTATGAATCTCGACGTTTCATAACCCCCCGAATCCGAAAAAGTGGTTTTGATTTTATGTTTGTTTGTCTGTACCCCCGACTAGAGCCTAATCTATTTTATCGATCAGGCTAAAACTTGGTATCTAGGGTTGTCATAGGGTTGCCCGGAGGAATTTTTGGAATTTGATATCTAACCCCAAAATTAAGTATAGTTTACTGAAGGGAAAAACGAGAATAAAATGATTTTAGCAAAATCTGCTCTAACGATTTTGATTAAATTTCATTTCAAAACATTTATAAATAATCTAAATAAAATGGCTACTCTCAATATTTCAGAAAAATGACTTTAAGGACTCCGGTCAGTTGCGTAAATTCTCATTTTTAACATATCTCCAAAACTATTTGAGATACTAAATAACTTATCATTGCAAAATTGTAGTACTATTAAAAATAAAAAACTTTTATATGAAATATATTTTTATAAAACCAACAGTTTCTCAGATATTAGCAAATGTATTAATTCAATTTTGTGAGTTTAGTTGTAACGAGATGCTACTTAAGTTTTAACGCAATAATTCTCTAATGGCTTAAGTAAGAAATATACCCGCCTCGGTGGCGTAGTTGACTAACGCGCTTGTCGTGTTGAGCTCGACTGTTGAGGACGAGGATATCGAGGTTCGAATCTCGGTCGGGTGAACTGAGGGTGGTTTTTCCTAAATGGTTTTCCACTCTCCCTCCACGCAAATGTAGGTTCACGTCCTCTAATTCAACCTCCCCAATTCCTGATCCATTAGCGTAATTTGTACTTAAAGCATATAACCCGAATGGGTAGTAAGACACGGTGCTAAATATTATTAAGTAAGAAATGAGTAATTCTCTCAAAAAGTGTATGTTCGCTTTCTTTTAACCTCTTAGGAGAAATGTTTGTACAACAATGATCTATCTCTATCATTTTAGATTCAATATTTACCTATTTTATTGGTCAATATTTATAAATAAGGAATTTATATACCAATGCTATAACCTTAAGATGTGCAACCCCTAATAAGATGTCGAAAATTTTAAACTGGAAGTCGACATTTTAATACAAAGTGTTGATCCATGGGGGACACAATATCAATATTTTTACTTTCTCACCACCTTACAATATTATGATCGTCAAAATAATTGAACTCGAAATTTTGATGGATGTCGACGTCTCATGATCCCCCCGAACCTTAAACGTGGTTTTCGTAATGCCGTCTGTTGTCCATTTGTCTGTCAGTCTGTACCTCGGGCTGGAGCCTAAACTATTTTACCGATTGGGATAAAACTTGGTATATAGGGTTTTAATAGGTTTACACCGACGAATTTTTGGAATTGAATATCCAACCCTAAAATTAAGAGTAATTTCCTTAAGGGTGGGAAGAGAAAAAATCGATTTTATCAAAATTGGCTTTAACGATTTTTATTAGTTATCATCATTATTATTATTATTATTATTATTAGCACCGCGTCTTACTACCCGTTCGGGTTATACGCACTTACGCTAATGTGTAATGGTAGGGTGACTGTGAGATGAAATGAAGGACCTACAGTTTAACGTGGAATCCGAACCACGGTGGAGGCCTGGCATTCCCCACATTCACAAGATATCTTGTCAGAGGGGAAGGAAGGGTTTGGAAATCAGATAAATCTGTGCCGGGACCGAGGATTGAACCCCGGCCGCCAGCACAGAAGTCTGACACCTTACCCCTAGACCACCAGGTCACTAATTAGATATCATTTATAATCTTTTATTAATATTACAAACCAATTGGCTACTATAAACATTTCATCAAAATGACTTTAAGGGTTCCGGTCTGTTGTGTAAATTCTAATTTTTAATTGTATCTCCGTAAGTCTTTGGGATTTGAAATTACTTATCATTGCATACATGTGGATCTATTTATAATAAACATCTTTTACTTGAAATATATTTTTATAAAACCAAAAGTTTCCAAACAATACACAAATATATTTTTCTTTTAACTTTGCCAACTTTTTAAGGTAAAGTATTACGTCCGTCAAAGAGATCTTGCCCGAGATGTTGATGGATGTGGGCGTTTCATGATTCGCCCCCCCCCCCCCCCAACCCTTAAAAGTTGTTTTTGCAACGCCGTCTCTGTGTGTGTTTGTCTAACCCTAAAATTAATAGCAGTTTACTAGAGGATGAAAAGAGAAAAATTCCATTTTTTTCAAAATCGGCCATAACAATTCTAGCTCTCTTATTTTAGACTCAATAATCAATAATTACCTATTTTACTGGTCAAATTTTATAAAAGAGGAATTTAACAACAATTCAATAACAATAAGTTGTGCATTCCTTAGTAAAATGAGGAAAATTTTAATACGAAATGTTAGTCCTTCGACCCAAAATCGATATTTTTTATTGGTCCAAATATACAAATGAAGACGTTAATTTTTTTAAAAATAAAATTATGGAATTTAAAACCATGAATAAAAAATATTTTGCGTATGTCTAACGCAATTTGTTCTCGGGTTTGCTAGTGTATATTATATTAAGAATTTCGAGTAAATATCTCCATTTCTAAACAATTTATCGAGAAAAATCGTGCGGAGTTCCGCACCATTTATTTAATACTATCACTATTTTATAAATGTATGAATACTCATATATCTTTTTAATCAGAGTTGTTGGAATGAGAAAGCAATGTAGACAATGAACTTTGTATCCTCTTTGCTTGTATGGTTTGGAAAATACAGACTCCGGTTGAGATACAGCAATGAAGCTAGAGAGGGTTGCGTTGGGGGGGAGTAGCTATTACTACTTATGAAGCAGATGTTTGTAAATCAATGTTATATTTAGCAAAATACAAAAGTTTATTTTTGAAAGGCTTTGTCGTTGCATTTTACATAATTTGTTAAGTGCGTGTTTGATTTAGTCGTGTTCATTTATTAAGGTAGATGATACTTTTAGCCCATTTTTTGAAAATTTGAAGTATTTTTTTAGCCCTGTATATTAGTGTAAATTGAACTTTTTTTCTTGGGGATTAATTAAAAAGTGTCCGATCCCTTAGCTCAGTGGTAGTGAGCTTATTGTCTCGGGTTAAAATCCTGGCATGGCCGAAAAAATTATCAGTGGCGAAATGTGGATTTCGTCTTTCCCAGTGATGAATTAATGGCTGAGGGCTGGATGTTGTGTCTGTTATAGATTTAAGTTAGTTAATAAGTTGTGTGCTGATATTATCAGTCAGCTTAGAAAGTTCACGTTAAATATCACAAGTAGTAATAATTAACATCCAGAGGTCATGTTTTCTGTTCCAGAACCTAGTTTAGAGAAACCCACAATTGTGAGGATTCCCGTGCTCACCGAAAAACTAGCGCAGAGCACACAAAAGTGCTCACGTGACGAACTCTAGGCCAATCACAAGATTTCCGCCTTATCGGCGTGAGCTGCTCCGCTAAAGTTCAGCTCTTCTCTACTTCGTCCACTCTACCCGAGATCTTCGGCACGGGAGAACCAATCAAATCTCAGAACCAACCAGCTCAACTTAGTGCGCATGCGTATTTGACAACGCATGCGCTGTACAGCTAGAAGCAAGCAGACAGCTTCGTTGGCCTTTGTGTGAGGATATTTTAAATAACTTGTTAATGAAAATCGTGTGTATCGATGTATTGGATTGAGTGACGACACCGCGTTATAATTTGAAACATCCTTCGGGAGAATGATATAAAATATATGTTAATCCACTATAAAATAAAATATGTTGATAATCAGCTGTTTTAAGCTAGCGTTGCAATGCATCATAGGTCAACATACGAGTGAGTTACTGCGCCACTAAGGAAGATTCTGCTTTCTATTTTCGGCTAACGTGTTAATAAAGCTTTAATAAAGAAACTTTTATTTAAAAACCCCCC